>VSMD01109460.1:0-180602 GCA_008750895.1 Mirza zaza | reverse complement strand
AAGGGTCCCCCAAGGAAGGCTTTTGGCACAGGCTTCAGGTGTCCAAAGGGAGGATCAAGGCAGGACCAAGACCAATGTGTGGGACTTGCAGGAAGACAGATTTGCTTTTATTAAAGGAAGTGCCACCCAATAGTCCGAGCTGTCAGATAAGTAACTGGCTTCCAGGCAGGGAGGAGAAGTCAACTCGAGGAGAACACCCGAGGAGACCTCAGAGCCCCTCTGGGGAGGTGGCTGCAAAATTCTAGGCTCTGGGCTTCCACTGGTCTCTGGTGAAATAGGGAAAGTGTGCAAATTTTCCATAGAACTCATTTTTCAAATGTTGAGATTGTTTTCCCTGGTTTTTCTCATATTAAGATACAACTTCTTGTGTGAAATGATGATAGTAATGGATAGTAATGGATTTACTGGATAGTAATGGATTTATTTTTATTGCCCCTTACTTGGTTGCCAACATTACGAAGTCTCCCAAAATGTATTTTTGAAATTGTAATCGTCCGTGAAATCCAAATGCCTGGGAATATTGAACTAATCCAACTGTCTGTCCTATTCTCCCCCCTAAAATCTAAACCATCAGAATCTTCCATACCACTCAACCAGCACCGCACCCCAGGGAAGCCTCAGTCCTTCGCACCACTCGTGTCTTGGTCTTGAGCCTCAAACCTTAGCTGCGTGTCTTACTTACTTGTACGGAGGTGGAGACATTGTCTGACAAATGCCTCACTCCTGTTGTTCACAACTTAGGAGGGGCTTGGCCACTGAGCCTGCCAGGATCTCAGCAAAAGAGACCAATGGGGATTGTTGGGTGACCAGCGCTAGGGAGGCTTGGGGATCAGCAAATGGTTGAGTCCAGTGCTGGTGGGGATAATGGGTCTTCTGTTGTCCAGGGGCCAAGGAGTTTGCCATACTTGGGCATATACAGTGGACATTCAGGCCAGGGGCCACGTGGTGCATGAGGTTGGATCGCCCAAGTGGTAGATGATTCATGCAGTTATGCAGAGAGAGGGGCAGTGATGTTCCCCATGAATATCTCAGGAGGCTCCTGGAAGGAACAGGGCGTCTGGGAACAGAATACCGTCCCTGGGAGGGGTGGCGACAAGAAAGAGACAAGGGGCAGTGGCATACGAAGTGGGATGGGTTCAGGACAGAGCTCAGGTCCAGCAGAGAAATCAAGTGCTGGGCAGGGAAACTGGACAGAAGGAGCCCAGATGTATGGACAGATCCCTGCCGTGGTAAAGAGGAGGCCGAGAAGCCAGAGCAGTAGCACCTAAGAGTCGGGGTGCTGCTTCTTTGTCCGGATGACCTTCTCAAGGCTCCCCAGTTGGTGAGGCTGAGATCACAACTGTCTTCCTTCCCTGGTCAGGTTGGCTGCAGAGCTGGGCTGGGCAGAGTCTGCAGGGAGAGGCACCTGGAGCTCGGAGAAGAGAGAAAGATCGGGGCTCACGTGTGTTTAATAGAAAGTGCTTCCCTCAGCGTGCTCCACGCAACACCAGTGGGCGAGGGAACTTGGCCAGTCTGCATGCTTGGCCCTCCTCTTGGAGACTCACAGCACACATGATATGTTCTAGTCCTGTGGCACACAGCTCACCTTGCTTACTCCAGCATTCCCCAAATGATTAGTGCCTCAGACCCCGTGTGAACCCAGGCTTATTAACCGTCCTCATCACTGAAGTCTGACAGGACATCCTGTGGGAAATGCTGCTCCAGTTGCCTTAGATTGGACCTCAAGGTCAACCAAATCCCTTGTGCTTTGGAGCTTATGTGTGTGCGCACATGCATGCCAGAGAGAGAGAGAGAGAGAGAGAGAGCTTTCAAATTGACTGTGGAAATTGCATGGTAATACCACCACCTGCACCTGAGCTGGTCACCTGGATGGCCTCTGACAAGAATCCTGAGTCTTCACTTTGCTTTAGGCCCCTTCATTTTATTCTCTGGGAGGGTCTGGTTGACTCACTTTGACAGCAGAGGTATGAAAAATTCAACAGGACAGATCTCCCGTGACAATGCCTGGACTTCCCCTACTCCTGCCCAGTGTCAAGGCAATTGTATTTCAATTTGTTTCTCCACGGCGTTTATGACCGGCAGGTGCTCTATGATGTGTCCGAGACAGCTGGCAGGGGCTCGGCTCAGCTCTGCAGAGAGGGCGAGCCACACACAGGAGGGCTTAGCTTGTTACAGCAGAACCCTGAAGCTGTCTCCGCACTCAGGGAAGAATGTTTAACTTGCCAGGATGCCTGACTACACAGATACCACCTGCTTGCCTGAGCCTCACCTTCTTGGAAGAGGCGGTATCGCCTAGTGGCCTTTGCATTTTGGCTCCATCACTTACCAGCTATTTGGCCCTAGTTCTCGAATCTTCAGTAGCAGCTGCCTCATAGGATTGTAGTGAAGATTAAATATATAGAGAGTTCTTAAAGCACAGATGAGGATGCCATAAATGCTAGCTATTATCATTATTATTGGAAGGTTCCCTCGCTCCCCCCCCCCCATAATTACTAGCCCCTTCCTTTAGTTTGACACACAGGGGTGGGGGTAGGGGGAGCTGTTTCCCTTTTAATGCTTGGCTAAGGTGTAGCTATAAACTCCATCTTTCCTTTCAAAGAATCTTTACTCAGAAAAAACAACAAGGAAATAAACACTAAGAGTACAAGAAGCATCATCACAATCCAAAGCACATAACATGACATTGACCCTCCTCCCCGAGATTTAATGTGAGGATTAAATAAGATAGTGTATGCATAGTACTTAGCACAGTGCATTTGCATAATAAAGGTTCATTAAATTTTACCTATTAATATGCTCCCAGTGTCATCAGCATTGTTAAGAGTTGGGGGAGGAATTTACAGGGTGTGACATGTGTTTTCTAATGTAATTCCTCTATAATAAAGCATTGTGATGGAGGATCAGGGCTCAGGGTATTGTTAACCCCCATCTTCTCACTAGAACCTGTTTTTTTACCTTTAAATGTGTAAGGAGACTTTCACTTTTTAATTGAGAAAGGTAGAAGTTTAATTGTGATCAGGGGCTACATGAAGAATGGAGACAAGGACAACAGATGATAAGACTTGTTCACTGTCTGACCTTTTGGAGAGTGTCTAAGTCCCTAAAGTTAGGAAGATGAAGGTCAGAAGCTGGAAGAACTGGGCAAGTTTATGAAGCAGTTTGGTGGGCATGGGTAGAACTGCCTTGGAGGCTTAGGGAAAAGGTAACTATGGATTTGGAATGTTCCAAATTCTCCCCAACTCTGCATGGAACCCAGTACTCTTCTGGTTCTCAGGAGCACCCTGGCTGCATTGGAATTGACACCCTGGCCTGGATGAGGCAGCTTCACAACGTGCATCCACAGCATGGGAAGCAACAAGTCTTCTCCAAGCAGCTTTTCAGATCATGGGCTCAATCACAGGAAAGCAGAGCAGGAAGAGAAGAGCATGGTAGACACTGTGTAGTGACAATAAGGACACAAAAGTCTGAGTTCTATAAGTGTCCCGCCTCAAAGGGGGACACTTGGAGGACGGGATCTCTACCAGGGTTGGCATATCCACAGCACTCTTGCTGTCACTCTTTTTCCTCTTGACCCAGTACCAGGGCAGACATCACTAATCTATCACTACCCTCTTCCTGATGAGCTCAGATGCAGTCTCAGAATCCTTCTCAACTTAGTGTTCCAGGCAGCCTCAATCAGCTGAGCAGAGCTGATGGGAGAGATGGAAGCTACACAGTGTTTGACCCATCACCTAAAACCTGTGTTTCTGGGCATAGCCTTCAAGGCCCTTCATGGGCAGGCTCCTGCCTGGTCTACACCACCTTTCCTAGGCACTTATCTTCCGAATTCTCTGTGACTTTGGCCACACTGTCCCACCTTATCCCCACTCCTCCCTCCTCCATTCAGAGACGTTCTTTGCCATCCTTGCAACCTATATATAGTGTAGGGAGGTTTACATTTTCCCCCTAAAGTTTTGATCATTTGTGTCTATAAAACAAAATGATAATAGATGAACAGGGGAAAATGGCATACAAATTTTATTATGTGCACACTTGTGCATGGAAGTCATACAAAATGTAAAAACTCAAAGAAGTGGCCAGATGGTTGATGCTTTTATACCATCCTGAGGTTGCAGAAAGAATAGGGGCTTGAGCATGGCAAGACAGTTGTGGGAGGGAGAGAGGAGGAAGGACCTCACCAGCCCTGGAGCTCTTGCTATACAGATGCAACCTCACGGGGAGCAGCCTGCAGAAAGAATAGTGGCGGCCAGTGTTGAACGTTTCTGTCAGAGCTTTAAAGATGCCGGACTCTCCATTGATCCAGATAAGGAGAGGTTTCAGAGAAAGCCTGTTTGCATCTGTTGTTTACTTCACTTTATTTCCTGTACAGATAAAATCTCCTCCACAAAAGGCAGGTTTTTAGCTATTCTTGTGTTCCCAGCCCTTCTGAATAGCCATCTTTTTTTTCTTAGTCCATTCTTCTGCAGAATGAATAGCCATCTTGAAATATGTCAAAGAAGTATAATTGGGGGCGAAATGTTTTATTTTCCTGCAACAGTCTATGCATCCTTCAAGGGCCTTCCTCTGTGATGTTTTCCTGGCATATCCCAGGTACTTCCAATAGTTTTGAAGATCTAAGCTGAAATCCACTGTGAAATTCTCCACAGATTTATATCACAGAGTCAGGGAAACAGTGGAGTGGTGTAGCTCATTGCTACAGGCTGCATTGTGGCTCCCCTTTTGAATGCACATGTTGAAGCCCCAACCCCCCATGTGACTGTATTGGAGACAGAGCCTTTAAGGAGATGATTAAGGTTAAATGAAGTTATAAAGGTGGAGCTCCGATGCCATAGAATGAGAATCTTAAGAAAGAGGAAGAGACACCAAGATCTCTTTTTGCCACATGAGGACATAGCAAAAAGATGGCCATCCTCAAACCGGGAAGAGAACCATCATCAGAAAGTGAATCCCATTGGAACCTTGATCTTGGACTTTCCAGCCTCCAGATCTAGGAGAAAATAAATCTCTGCTGTTTGAGTTACTCAGTCTATGGTATTTTGTTATGGCAGCCGAACAGACTAGATACTCATGTTCATTGCACAGCTAACATGCAAAACAACAAACAGCCAACACAAATAAGAAAGGCCCAGTCCCTGATTTCAAAGACCCCATTGCCCTTACTAAGAGGAGCAGGTAGAAACAAACATGGCCAGAAGTTAAGAGATACTCTGAAATAATGTGTTGGTAAAGGCAAGCACAGCGTGCCATGGGGCACATGGTATATGGAATGATGGTTGGGAGATTGGGCTTTGGAGTCACACAGACCTCAGTTTGAATCCTGCATTTGCAATATGACATCAGTCAAGTTACTTATCTTCTCTGAACCTCAGTTTTCCCATTATAAGATAGGGATAATAATAATAATTTTTCATGGTTTTTTAAAATGAGGATTAAATGAGGTCAAATAGTTAAGATATTTAGCATGGAAAGTTATTTAAATATTATTTAAAATATTATTGTCTCAACCCAAGTGCACATCAATTCATGTGTGGATTAATGAAATGTGATATATGTATATCATGGAGTACTACTCAGACATAAGAAAGGATGAATTAATGCCTTTTGCAACAATTTGGATGGAACTGGAGACCATTATCCTAAGTGAAATATCTAAAGAATGCAAAAACAAGTACCACATGTACTCGCTATTAAATAGGAACTAACCGATGAGCACACATGTGCACAGAGGGAAGTAAAACTCAGTGGAAATCAAGCAGGGAGCAGGGGGCAGGGGGCAGGGAGAGGGGGAGGGGATGAGTGAAAACCTACTTAACGGGTACAATGAACACTATCTGGGTGATTGGCACACTTATAATCATGACTCAAGCATTACAAAACTATCCATGTAACCAAAAACATTTGTACCCCCTTTATATTTTGAAATAAAAAATAAAATAAAATCTTATTGTCAATAGCACCTGGAAAGGGCATCTAAGACATATTGCTAGAAGGATGGTTAAAAATAAATCTTCTAAGAAGAGATTAAACTAGGATTAAGTTTTATAGGAAAGGTAGCAACTAACCGGAAGACATTCCTGGTAGAAGGGATAGAATTCGCAGTTACTGGGGATAGGAAACAGCACGCTACATTTGAGGGACTTCCAATCAATCAGTAGGATCTGGCAAACTCCAATGAGAGCAAGGCCTGTGGGAGGAAGACATGCGGGGAGCTGGGGTGATGGGCAAGAAAGGCAGCCAGGAGCTGGCGAGACAGAGTTTGAGCTTTTTTCTGAAGATCTTGGGGGAGCCACTGAAGGGTACAGAAGAGTGGCGTTTGGAGTCATCGTCAAATTTAGACAGGAGGAAGGTCGCCTCTTTCATTGAGGAAAGAAGGAAGAAGAAAGAGATACGTGCAGATGCAGGCAAGTTTGGAGATAACAAGAAAGGGGTATTGTCTGGATGGCTTGGATTTCTCTGTGGGAAAAGAGAAGAGGTCCCCTGCTGAGTTAAGGGCTTGAAGTGAGACACGGCAGTTTGAAATAGTGGCTGGAATGGGCAGAAAACTGCTAGGGACAGAAGATTTCTCAGCAGCACCGAAGCCTTAGCATTTGTAATGGGATCTATAGGAGAGCTGAAGATAATAAAGAAAAAATGATTAAAGTGCTGCCTATCATGGGAAAAAAAAAAAAAAGATGCTACAAAGGTAAAGACAGCTTGAGAGATTATGGCAGGAGTCCTCAAAGTTTTTAAACAGGGGGCCAGTTCACATCCCTCAGACCTTTGGAGAGTGCACACTTGGGCCCGGGACGAGTCAGCTGCTAAGCAGGACAGGCAGCGGCAGCAAAAACACCAGGAAGGCCGGATAAATGTGCTAGGTGGCCTGCGTGTGGCCCACGGGCTGTAGTTTGATGATGCCTGGATTATGGCATGGCCAATGCACTGGAGCTGTCTGTTAGATATTAGATATGAGAGATTTGCATGCTGGAATTTGAAAATGGTCAGAGAGCAAGACAGGATGGTAGGATTACAGAGGTGGAGAAGTGCATGCTTCTAGGTGTGTTCATGGGTGTCTGTGGTGGCTAAGATATAAAATAGCAGGAAGCTTCTGGATTAAGAAGGGCCAGGAATTGTGAGGGGCAGGGTCTTGGATGGGTCTTCTACATTAGTGCTTCCCCAATTTTAATGTGCATATGAGCCATGACGGGTTTTGTTAAAATGCAGATGTCTATTCACCCACAAGGTCTAGGGTGGGACCTGAGATCTGTATTTTAATAAGCATCCCCAGTGATGCCAATTCTACTGCTCTGCAGCCCACACTTTGAGGGGCAAAGTCCAAATGGATAGTGAAATGGCCAGAGTGCAGGCAGGCCTGGGGAAGAGGAGGGAGTCCATGCCTTCGGCCTTCCTGATCAATGGTGCTCCTGACTGCGGTCATGGAAGGGAGAAGACGTTGCACAGAACACAGCTGTCGGGGGAGCCTGTCTTGCCTGAAACATCCCACAGCAATCTCCCCGCAATAAGGGAGAAGGCTGCTAATTGGCTAGCAACACTCAATATTAATTAACTCAATAGAATCGGTCCCCTGAAGCCTGTTTTGCATAATTAATGAATGCTCAGCTATAAGCTGCTGAAAACACTGAAGCCAAAGTGTTACAATTTTCCAATCGGCTAAGCAGAAACACCACAATCCATACTGTTTGTGGACACAGCAAAAAGCTTAACTCTTGCTCATTACCGAACTTGGCTATAGAGCCCTTGGCTTTCCCATATCCTAATGGGGGAAGCAGGGCTAGACTGCACCCCGGGCAGGCTGATAATTTGATGATGCCTCTTTCAACAAAATGTTCTTTAAATATTTGTTCAACTTTTAGATAGAAAAGAAGCTGAGTGCTTCCTTGAGGAAGGGCAGAATTGGAAAGGGCTGGGCCAGGTGCAGTGTCATCTCTGTCATCTTAAGCAATTCAGCCCTGGCTCAAACTTCCATAACACACTCAGTAAAACAAGACCCTGTAGTTGTGGGCCCACCCTCCTTAGCAGGCAGGGTTGCTTCCGCCTCTGAAGATTACTGGAGGATGCCTGTGGGAAGTCTTGCCTTCCATCCCAAGCCATTCGCTAAGACTTGAGACCTCTTTTTTTAAAAAAATTTTAATTATGATAAAATGCACATAACATACAATTTACCATTGTAAATATTTCAGTAGTGTTAGGTATATTCACATTGCTGTGCAATCAACCTACAGAACTCTTCATCTTGCAGAACTGAATCTCTATACCTATTGAATATCAACTTTCCATTCCCTGCTCCCTCAGCCTCTGGCAACCACCATTCTACTTCCTGTCCTTTAAATGTGACTAAGTACTTCATATATGTGGGATCATGTAGTATTTGTCTTTTTGTGATCAGCTTATTTCACTTAACATAATGTCCTCAAAGTTCATCTGTTTTGTAGCACGTGTCAGAATTTCTGTCCTTTTCAAGGCTGAATAATATTCCACATCTTGTTCATCCATTCATCTGTTGATGGACACTTAAGTTGCTTCCATCTTTTGGTTATTATGAGCAATGCTGCTATGAACATGGGTGCACAAATATCCCTTTGAGAACTTACTTTCAATTCTTTTCAATGAACACTCAGAAGTGGACTTTTTGGATCATATGATAATTTTATTTTTAATGTTTTGAGGAACTGCCATACCGTTTTCCACAGTGCTGCACTATTTTACATTCCCACTATCCGTGCACAAAAATTAACGATTTCTCCACATTGTGGCCAATACTCTTATTTTCTGTTTTTTTTTTTTTTTTTTTTGAGTAGCAATCCTAATGGGTTGAAGTGGTATCTCATTGCGATTTTGATTTGCATTTCTCTGATGAGAGAGTCAAACTATCTGTATTCACAGATGACATGATCCTGTATATAGAAAATCCTAAGATACACACACTAAAAAATTGTAAGAACTAATAAACAAGTTCGATAAGGTTGCAGGATCCAAGATCAATATATATAAATCATTTGTATTTCTATACATTTGCAATCTGAAAAGGAAATTAAGAAAAACAATCTCATTTACAATGGCATCAACAAGAAGAAAACACTTAGAAATAACATTAACAAAATTAGTACAAAATTTATACTCTGAAAACTACAAAATGTTGGTGAAAGAAATTAAAGAAGATCTAAATAAATGGGAAAATATTTTATGTTCACAGAGCAGAAAACTTAATATTGTTAACAATCCCATTCAAAATCCAGACGATTCTTTGCAAAAATTGACAAGTTGATGTTGAAATTATATGAAAATCCAAGGGGTCTAAATAGCCAAAAAAGTCTTGAAAAAGAATAAAGTTGGAGGACTCATACTTGCTGATTTCAAGACATACTACAAAGCTATAGACAGTGTGGTACTGGAATAAGAATAGACATAGAGATCAACAGAATAGAATTGACAGTCCAGAAATAAACCATCATGACATTTATAGTCGGTTGATTTTCAACAAGGGGCCAAAACAATTCAAAGGGAAAGAATAATCTTTTCAACAAATGGTGCTGGGACAACAGGATATACAGATGGAAAGGAAGGAAGCTGGTACCCCGCCTCATATCATATACAAAAATTAACTCAAAATGGATCAAAGACCTAAATGTAAAAAGCTGAAACTATTTAACTCTTAGAAGAAAATGTAGGGGTAAATCTTCATGACCTTGAATTAGGCAATGGCTTCTCAGATATGACATCAAAAGCACATGTGACAAAAGAAAAAAAGAGATAAATTGTACTTTACCAAAATTAAAAACTTTTGTGTTTCAAAGGACACCATCAACAAAGTAAAAAGACAACTCACAGAATGGGGAAAATGCTTGCAAGTCATATACCTAACATGAAACTTGTATCTGGAATTTATAAAGACCTCTTAAAACTCAATAATAAAAAGATAATCCAATTTAAAATGGTCAAAGAATATGAATAGACATTTCTCCAAAGCAGATATATATATATATATATCTGCTATATATATATATGTAGCCAACAAGCACATGAAAAAATGCTCACCATCATTAGCCATCAGAGGAATGCAAATCAAAACCATGATGAGATACTTCTTCATCCCCAGTAGGGTGGCAACAATAAAAAAGACAGATAATAGCAGGTATTGCCAAGGATGTGGAGAAAATAGAACATTCATACTTGGGTGGGAATGTAAAATGGTGTAGCCACTTTAGAAAAAAAATGCCAATGCTTCAAAAGGCTATATATACATAGAGTAATCGTAGGACCCAGAAATTCCACTCCAAGGTATATACCCAGAAGAAAGGAAAACATATCCGCACAAAAACTTATACCTGACTGTTTGCAGATGCATTATTTATTTATTTCTTTATTTTTTTGCGACAGAGTCTCACTCTTGTTGCCCCAGCTAGAGTGCCATGGCGTCAGCCTAGCTCACAGCAACCTCAAGCTCCTGGGCTCAAGCGATCCTCCTGCCTCAGCCTCCCGAGTAGCTGGGACTACAGGCATGCGCCACCATGCCCGGCTCATTTTTTCTATATATTTTTACTTGGCCAATTAATTACTTTCTATTTTTAGTAGAGATGGGCTCTCGCTCTTGCTCAGGCTGGTCTCTAACTCCTGAGCTCAAATGATCCAGCCGCCTCAGCCTCCCAGACTGCTAGGATTCCAGGCGTGAGCCACCGCGCCCGGCCAGATGCATTATTTATAATAGCCAAAAAGTGGAAACAACATAATGACCATAAACTGATGAATGGATAAACAAACTGTAGTAAGTATATCCATGCAATTTAATATTTTTCAGCCATAAAAGGGAATGAAGTACTAATACAGGCTACATGGATGAACCTTGAAAACATTATGCTAAGTGAAAGAAACCAGACCCAAAGAGTCACATATTGTATGATCCCATTTAGATGAAATGTCCTGTATAAGCAAATACATAGAGACAGACAGTAGAGTAGTGGTTGCCAGAGGATGGGACAGGGAGGAATAGGGAGTGATTACTAATGAATATGGAATTTATTTGGGGGGGTATAAAAATATCCTAAAATTGATTGTGGTAATGGTTGTACAGCTCTGAATATACTAAAAACAGATCGAATTATACACTTTAAATAGGTGGAAGATATATTAGTAAGACTCTTACACACACATATTTATTGTCTTATAGTTTCTGTGGGTCAAGGGTCCAGGCATAGCTTACCGGGCTTTTCTCTTTAGGGTCTCACAAGGTCGCAAACGAGGTGTCAGCCAAAGCTGGGTTTTCATGAGCTTTGGCTGGGGAAGGACTCACTTCCAAGCTTCCGCATGCTGGTAGATTTCATTCCCTCGTGGCTGTTGGATTCGTGGTAGGTTTCTTCTTCAAAGCCAGCATTGGCGAGAGAGACTCTAGCAAGATGGGTGCTGTGTGCTATGGGATCATGTAACATAATCATGTACACACCTCGTCATCTCTACTGCATTCTGTTGGTTAAAAGCAAGTTACTGTTCTTGCACATGCTCAAAGGAGAAGCAGTTGTACAAAGGTGTCAATTATGTGAGGCAAGGATCATGTGGGCCATCTTAAAGTCTGTCTACCATGGTAACATTCTTGGGGCCAATTTTTATAATTAGGCAAACTAAATTAGTTTCCAGTACCATTTCTGATTCTAATTTGTAAGGTAGTTTTTTGACTGCTATTTTGGGATTATTTTCAAGTTTCTTGGGTATAATTATTAATTTAATATTAATTGCTATAATTTATTAAGTAGTGGTAATTACAATAATTGCTACCAATGATTGAGTAATTACTTTGGGCCTGACATTGTACTATGCGCTTTTCATATATTATTCTATTTCATACTTGGAAAAACCTATGAGAAAATACAGGCTTGTGGAGCCTATCACTTCCAAGGTCACATAGCTAGCAAGTGAGGGAGCTAGGATTTCAACCCAGATATTCTGAAGTCTACCATGGCTTTAAGTAGTTAGACTAGTTAGACTAGTATGTATTTATGTGTATGTGTGTCGTGTGTATTTTTAGCACTAGTAATGTGTTTATTAGAATTTCTATAAGGGTAGATATAGGTAGAAATATTAGTCATCCTGATTTGTAACATGGAATCATTTATTGTGTATTTGAAAAGTGTCAGCCACTTTATCAGGCACTGGTGGTACAAAGCAAGCTAAAAAGACTCTGTCCATTAAGTCCCTCTGTGACCTTAGACAACCTGAGCCTACTTTCCTTCATGTATTTTGTGGCTATGTTATTTGGCACATATACATATAGAATTCTTATAGCTTCCTGTTGAATAGACTCCTCTATGGTTATGAGATCTCTCTATCTCTAGTAATGCATTGCTTTAATGTCTATTTAGGCATAGCTATACCAGCCTTCCTTTGATTAGTGTTTTTATGGTATATCTTTTTCCATCATTTTACTTTCATCCATTCTGTGGACTTATATTTAGAGTTGCCTCTTGTAAGTAGCCTCTTTTTTTTCCTTCTTTTGGATTATTCAAGGTATATTTTATTTTTCCTCTTATTCATTTTCTCATTGTATGTTCTTTTAGTAGTTACCCTGGAGATGAAAAAAAAAATACACCTCTTTTCTTTTTCGGCACTTCCTGGCCAATGTAACACTCTAAATCCATTTTTCGCCCTCCTGCCTTAGGTACCATTATATAGTTTACTATGTATTTCAAGCACCAAAGGATATTATTATTGTTCTATTCATTCAATTTTGATTCAGATTTACTCACATATGTTCCCTTTCCAATTGCTTTTTACTTTTTCTTGTAATACCAAGCCATCATCTGGGATAATTTTCTTTCTGCCTGACGAATACTCTTCAGTATTTCTTTTAATGTAGGTCTGCTGGTAATTCTTTATCTCAATTCCTATTTATCTGAAAATAACTTATTCTATGTTCATTTTAGAAGGATATTTTCATTGGATATAGAATTCTATGTTGGAGATTATTATCATTTCACACTTTCAGGATGTGACTTCATTGTCTTCAGGTTTCCATTGTTCTGCTGGAAGTCGACTTTCACTATTTTCGTTGTTCCTTTGAAACTAATATGCAATAGCCTTGTTATTTTCTTGCCTGCTCAACTGGGCCTCTTGCCAGTTGTTTGTAGGGGTGTATTCTCTTGTTTCCTCCCACACTGTGCTCAGGAATTTACCTGCACTGGGGAAAGGGAGCTCTCTGGGAGACGTTGCACATTTTCCCTCTGCCCACTTTCAGCCCCAGTTCCTGTTAGTCCCCACTGGATGTGGAAAGGTGGATACTGATAAGATGTTAAAGAATTTTTTTCCTTTTAGTATTCATGGCTCTGTTTTGTACTCCCTCTGCCAATTCCTAGAGTCAAATAATTTTTATTTCAGTTTCAGGATAACATTTCTTGAACTTTGTGGTGTGAGACTGAGATCGTACCATAGTTTCAATGTCCATGGCATATTTGCGATTTACTTCTTCCTGTTCATTTATGTAGGTTTTGGATTATAAAGTTTTATAAACCTTCTCATACACTGTCATATTTCCTGAATATTTTCTTTTATGGTTTCCCTCCAGCTCTATTGAGGTATGATTGACAAATAAAAGTTGTATATTTAAGGTGTACGTGTTGTTATTCAGATATACATATACAATATACATTGTAAAACAATTGCCACGATCAAGCTAATTCACCTATTCATCATTTTGTTAATCATTTATGCTTTTTATAAAAGACATTCAAATTTAAATCTTTAATTCGTCTGATATGTTTTTTATATGGTGGTGGGGACCTGACTTCACTTTGACCCAATGTGAGTGTTTTATACCAATATAGTTTATTGTATAATCATAGTTTCCTCACTCATTTAAAAAACTAGCTCTATCATGAGCTAAATTTTTATATGCACTTGGGTCTGTGGCTTTCTATTAGGCTTCACTGACCTTATTGATTTCTGTCATTGCTCTATCTCCTCCCCACCATCTCAATCCCATTCACTGTGTTTGGGGTGTGACAACCTGAACCAATAACTGCTCTTGAACCCAGTGTTTCCTTTCTTTTTCCTGCCCCTTGAATGCATGGTGTAGGTCCTCCTTCCCTCTCTGGCTCATCGGTGCCCCTCACTCAGAGATACTTCTGGGTTTTCAGAAGCTCTTGCTGAGCTTTCATCCTGTTTGGGTTTCCAAGGGAACAGGGAAGGCTTCCGGGACCTGAGAAGTCTGCTTCTACCCACAGTCTTAGAATTAGGAGATGAAAGAGCTTTGCAGGGTGCAGACTTTCAACCATCTCCTGCCCCCAGGCCCATACACTCCTTCCTCAGAGCTCTGGCGTGGCCACAGGGAAGCCCACACCCTCAGACTGTCTCATCTCATCACCAGCAAGGTCTTGTCCAGAAACCCACTTTATAGAGCTCTGAGACTATGTACTATTGAGCACCAGGAGGGAATGTGAGGTCCCTTTTCTAAACTACTTAACATCTGTTAGGGGGTCTGTCTTCTCCAGTCCCATACATATATAGGCCACTCTACAAACTTCCCAGAAGAGTACACAACTGAAGACACACTTGACATGTGTGATTGTTCAGAGCTGCACAAGGACCCTCAATCTTTGAGCAACTTCAACTTTTCAGGAATTCTGAATCTATTGTAAGAGAGACATTGGCAGGAATATAATTTTTCCTGTTTCATTTTAAAAAGGCAATTTTAGGGAAAATTGTAATTTATGATATAGTTACTTTTTTAGCACTCTATAAATCTGAAACCATCTTGATAGCTGCAGAACATAAAAATGTATTATGGATAACGTGGTTTGCTCATAAAACGATCATCTTTGGCATATTAAATGTCAAAGTATGGTTTATGAAGACAACAATTACACATTTTCTAATTGAATTGACATTCAAACACATCCAGTGTGTAACAGAAAGAATGACAACACAGCAGTGTTTAAGGAACAGAGCACTTCAGAATACTTACAAAAATAGCATATTTTTTTCCCTCTTCCTTTGTGGATCTCACAGTTACTGAACTAAATGGAACTCAGTCAAGAGTTTCTTCTTTCAGAACTTTAGGCCATCTTTCCCCCAACGTATCCCAGAACCAGGGTTGTATAGTGGTAAAGACCATGGACTCTAGAGGCAGACTATCAGGCTCTGAATCCCAGCTCTGTCACTTACTAGCTGAATGACCTTGGTCAAGACTCTTTATCTTTCTGTGCTTTAGTTTCCTCATCTGTAAGATGTATGATAAGAAATTTCTTCATTAGAACATCCTTGGCAAGTAGGGGAAAAAAAGGAAATTTCTTCATAATACAGTAGTAAGGATTAAATTAATATATGTAAAGTATTTATAGTATATATGAATTTTATAAATATTAGCTATTGTTACTCTCAAGGCGTCATAATAATTCTTTAGGTTTTAGTCCCTACTAGGAGTAAATGAATGCAACTACCAGAAATTTTCCTTTCCTAGACTTTGAGAAGGCAGGAATACATCAATCTGTAGTTTAGGGTTCACCAGTTTGTGGCACTGAGAAGGCAAATTTAATTCACAGATGCATTTTGGTTGACTTGAAAGTGTTTACAGTTTTTGGATTGGAAGTCTTTCAGGTGAGACATGCATTCTCCAGTTAGCTAAAGTCCCTACCCTCCCCTATTGCTTTATATCTGGCTTAATTTATTAAGTTCTATTTACCTGCCTGGCCCCTGTAGACATTTCATTTATATAAAAACAAATGAAGTACGGAGTGCTTAATTCGTTCTGCAATTGCAGAAATAAATAGCATAGGAATAAGGCCACAGGGGATCCAGACATTGGAGTTATCAGATAAACCTGTAAAACAGCTGTGATTACTGTGTTCAAGAGGGTAATAGAAAAGATTGAGAATGTTGGTCGATGTCTGGAAACTAGAAAAAGAAACCAAATGGGAGTTCTAGAAGTAAAACTACAATAACTAAAATTAAGATCTCAGTGGTTGGGTTTAATAGCTGACTACACACAGCTGAAGAGAAAACTACTAAGTATAGCTTAGAGGAAAATATTAAGAATGAGGCAGGAGAGAGAAAAGGAGTGAAACTACATAATAGATGTTCAAAACCATGGAGGGCACAGTGAGACAATCTAAACATGTCCTTACAGTCTCTAGAGGAAAGGAGAGATAGAAAGTGAAACAAACAAGCAGATACAATGGTTGGGAACTTTTCAACACTGATGAAAAAGCTCAAAAGACAAGAATCTCTAAAAACTCCAAGTATGTTAGACAAAAAGGAATCTGCAAATAGAGAAATACATTATAACAAACAGCTGAAACTCTTAAATAGAAAAATTATAAAAGCAGTCAGAGGAAAGGATGCAGATTACTTTCAAAGATGCAATAACTAGACTAACTGCTGATTTCTCAAGAGAAACAATGAAAATTAGAAGGCAATGTAATTTATATTTAAAATGCTATAGGAAAACACCTGCCAATCTAGAATTCCATATCCCGTAAAATACTTCTCAAAAATGAAGATACCATGAAGACATTTTCAGACATACAAAGCTGAGACAGCTACCAGCAGACCCTTAAAGGGAATTAGAGGGAATTGTAAAGGATGTTCATCAGACAAAAGGAAAATAATCTCAGATAGAAAATTGAAAATGCAGGGAGGAATGTAGAGCAATGGAAAGGATAAATATGTATGGAAGTCTACATTGATATTGACTACACAAAACAACAAAAAATGTCTTGCTGTGTTTGAAAGATACATAAAATTAAAAGTAAAAGGTGAGAAAAGTGCTCTAAATTCCTTGTATTGATCAGGAAGAAAGTTAGAAAAATTACCAATTAACATTAAACTTTGATGATTTAATCATGCATGCTACAAGAGCCTCTGGGTATAAAAAAAGCAATGGTAGATGGCAGAGTCCAAATCTTTCTAGACATCCTCCAAAAAAGGCACCCCTTCTTGGTTAGGACATTTCAACATCATCAAGATATCAGTCCTCCCTAAATTTGTTTATTGATTTATTTATGAGGCAGCATCTTGCTCTGTCACCCTGGCTAGAGTGCAGTGGCATCATCACAGCTCACTGCAACTTCACATTGCTGGGCTAAAGCGATCCTCCTGCCTCAGCCTCCAGAGTAGCTGGGATTACATAACATGCCACCACACCAGACTAATTTTTTCTATTTTTGGTAGAGACGGGGTCTTGCTTTTGCTCAGGTTGGTCTGAAACTCCTGAGCTCAAATGATCCTCCCGCCTTGTCCTCTCAGGGTGCTAGGATTACAGGAAAGAGCCACTATTTCTGGCCCTTCCTAACATAATTTATACACTTATTATAATCAAAATAAAATACCAAGAAACTTTTTTCTTTTCTGGAGCTAGGCAAGTTGATACTACAATTCATAGGAAAAGGAACTTGCAAGAATAACTATTGATTGTAAAAATGCTGAAAAGCAAGAGCTCTGAGATGAAACTAGCCTTACAAGTTATTGAAACATCCTACAAATCCTTTATAACTAAAATGGTGTGGTACTGGTATATGAATAGACAGAGAGACTATTGGAATGGAACAGAAAGTCAAGAAATACAGCCACATACATGTAGAAATCATGTGTACAGTATAAGTGGTATCTCTAATTACTAGGGCAAAGAATTACTTTTTAATAAATGGTGTGGGAAAACCAGATAGCCATTCATAAAAAGATAAGTTTATATCTTTCTTTTAAACCATACACAAGAATAAACTTGCAATGGATCTGGTATGTAAATATACAAAATTAAACTATACAAGTACTAGAAGAAAACAAGGGTGAATTCCTCTGTAACCTGAGTGGAGGGAAGATCTTCAAATTATGACTAAAAATCCAGATGCAATAAAAGATTGATAAGTTTGACTACAAAACATTTTTTTTTTTTTTTTTTTGAGACAGAGTCTCACTTTATTGCCCAGGCTAGAGTGAGTGCCGTGGCGTCAGCCTAGCTCACAGCAACCTCAAACTCCTGGGCTCAAGCAATCCTGCTGCCTCAGCCTCCCAAGTAGCTGGGACTACAGGCATGCGCCACCATGCCCGGGTCATTTTTTCTCTATATATTTTAGTTGGCCAATTAATTTCTTTCTGTTTATAGTAGAGATGGGGTCTCGCTCTTGCTCAGGCTGGTCTCGAACTCCTGAGCTCAAATGATCCGCCCACCTCGGCCTCCCAGAGAGCTAGGATTACAGGCGTGAGCCACCGCGCCCGGCCTACAAAACATTTTTTTAAATGTTTTTTGTAATGGCCAAAAATACCATAAATAAATCAAAAGGCAAATGACAAATAGGGAGAAAATATTTGCAAGATATATCACTGATATGGGTTGATATCCCTAATACATTAAGAACTTTTTAAAATTGATGGGGGGAAAAAAAGACCAAAAATATGGTAGTAAAATAATCATGAGCAACCAATTTATAACAAAATATAAAAATAGTCATTGAATATATGAAAATATAAAACTTCATTCATAATAAGAGAAATGCAAATTTAAACTAAACTAAAATATGTTTTAGCCATCAGATTGGCAAAAATTCAAGTTTGAAAATATAATTAGCAGATGAGGTAACGGAAATAGGGAGTCAGTTATTGCTTGTGGGAATGAAAAATGGTATAATCTGTGTGGAAGGGAATTTGGATATATCTAACACAACTATATAGTTTTAAGCCTTGGACTCAGCAATCCCATTTCCAAGAATTTTCCCTGGAAAATACACTGCCAACAATATGCATGAAGTTTTTCACTGCTGCATTTTTATATAATTGCAAAATATTGGAAATTACTAAAATGCTCAAATATAGGAGATTAGTTGAAAGAAAAACAAGGCACATACATACAATAGAGTGTCTTGCAGCTATAAATGATAGAGTTAAGATTATCTCTATGAACTGATATGGAATGATTTCCAGATTATACTTTTAAGAGACAAAAAGCATATTGCAAAAGCGTATCTACAGAATGCCATCTTTTGTTTAAGAAAAGAGGAGAAATAATAAAGCAAATGTACATTTGCTTACTTTTGTTAAAAGAAACAAAGCAAAAATTATAAAATTAATTAACTACAAAGATGGGAAGAATGGGATTAAAAGGCCAGGGGAAATATTGCAGTTTCTTTCCATATGCCTTTTTGCATAATTTTGACTTTTAGAACATGTTAACGTTCTACATCCCCCAAAAACAAAATTAAATAATCAGAAATGGAGAACTTTGCTAAAACTAAATGCAAACAGAAATAAATGAACTCAACTGTATTTCAAATTAATAACAAAACCACATTGAAGGGGAAAAAAAGGACTAGTTCAAATAATTTTCACGCACAGCTCTTTCACTATACTATATATCCTTAATCTAGAAAAATGAATTACAAACAAAATTTGAACTATTTTTTAGAAGGTTTGCTTTTGGTGATGTGGGCAAAGCTATTTTGAAACTATTTCAAGTGCACTGTAGGATTGGGTGAGTTCTAAATGTGGAAAAGAGAGATCTCCATATTAAGTAAGGGAAGGTGAGAAAGAACTCTGTGGAGCTGGGTTGGAATTGTAAGTACCAGTACGAAGTCACGACTTCTAATTTATAAATATTCCCTAGTTCTACATAGCAAGGACCTAGAAACAATGGCACTCCAGGAGCAATGAATACATGTAGCGCCAAAGTTATGGTTTCTAAATACCATTCGTCACCAAGAGGAAACCAGAGATTTTTGGAGAAATGGCTGATTTCAAGGTAGTCTCAGGGAAGGTTTAAGTTCTAGATCCTTTTGTGCCAGAAAATAAGAAAGTGCTGATAAAAAAATGAGGGGAGCATATCAGAAAGATATAGAAACCACATTGAAAGGGCACCACTGGGCCAAATCTGGGGCAATTTTAGCATCAAAACAATAAGGACATTAATGGATTATAACCCATTTTATTAGGTAGAAATCGTGAGTTCATGTAATAGGTGATAGGTACATGATAAATAGGCAGAAAGATAGATGAGAAGAGAGGCATTGTTTTGATATATGCTGCAAATATTTCTCACAGTAGAATGCTGACTGATAAACGTGGAAGGAGTAGTGGAGGTAGAAAATCAACATTTTATAACCATCATAGTAAAGACTGAATCTGGCACAAATCATCAACACATACCAAATCAAAGGGGAAAATTTGACAAACAACAGGATGTTTTGATGGTCTCAAAGTGTCTGCTCATAGATCTAGATAGAATGTCTAGATAGGACATTCTAGAACCCCAACTTGCCTCATCTGAAATTTAGATCTCAATGCCTGGGCTAAATTGCAGACAGTACACAGCAAAAGACAAATCATTATTAGACATTATTCAAACTTTGGCAAAGAGAAAAATATTAAAACACAGAAAGGTTGAAAGTAAAAGAGTAGAAAAAGATTTATCATCTAAACATTAATTATAAAAATACTTCTATAGTTATATTAATATCAGACAAGGAATTCAAGGCAAAAAGCATGAGTAGAGATAAAGAGGGACATTTCAGAATGATAAAAGATTTAATTCAACTGAAAGACAATTTAAAAAGCTTATATACTTAAAAATATACTCTTAAAATGTGTAAAGATTCACAGAGCTAGGAAGAGATATAGGTAAATCCTTGCTTGTACTGGAAGATCCACCACATTAATCTTAATATTTGATAGGCAAAAAAAGGAAAGAAAAGGTAAGGATAGAGACATTTGAACAGAATAATTAGCAAACAATCCCATAAACATTTTAAAAATATCTCACCCAGCAAATTAAGACTACATATTTTTCTGTTGAACTCTACATAGAATATTTATTCTAATTGACCTTATTCTGGGTCATTAAACAAGCTTCAATGAATTTCAAAAACTGAATTCATACAGAGTATGTTCTTCATGCATAATATTGTTCAATGTGAAATCAGTAACAATGACATAATTATAAATTTTCTATATGTTTAGAAATTTAGAAATATATTTCTAAATAACCCATATGTCAAAGAAGATATAACAAAGGACATTAGAAAATTTTTTGAGCCAGATAATAAAAATATCAAAATGTGTGTGGGAGGAGGAGCAACACAGAAGACAGACTAAAAATCAATGAATCAGGTATCTTTTCTCAGTTAGACAAAAGAACAGCACAGTAATAACAAATTACATAGAAGCAAAATAATGATAAATATAAGTACAAATTCATGAAACAAAAATATAATGGAGAGTATCAACAAACCCAAATTTGGTCCTTTAAAAAGACTAATATCCTTGGGATTAATAAAGAAGAGAAGAGAGAGTGCACATATTCAATGCCAGGGATGAAAATGGCAGCTTTGCTAGAGATTCTGTTGATATGACTACTACTAATATAATATTAATAGCGTATTATTGGTAGCATAGCCTAGATTTAGATTAGATGGACAATATTCTGGAGAAATGCAACTTAGGAAAGCTGAAGATCTTTATAACTTTGGCTACAGAAAGATTGCTCAGACAGGATATAAAAAAGTGCTAGCTCTAAAGGAAAGTATTGATGAAGTTCAGTACATTGAAATTAAGAACCCCCTTGTTCATCAAATAACTTGGCAAAAACTCAGCTAAGAGTGGGAGAAAAGATTTTCTACACATATAAGCAACAGAGTGCTTCTACTCAGAATATAAAAAGAACTTTGAAAAATCAATAAGGAAAAGTCAAACAGTCAAATAGAAAACATAGGCAGAAGACGTGAACAGGCACTTCACAAATGAAGATATCTAAATGACCAATAAATGCATGAAAAGGTTTTGGACCCCATTACTAATCAGGGAATATAAATTAAAACCATGAGTTACCACTGCACTCATCAGAATGGACAATAATGATTATCTATACCAAGTGTCGTGCAACCCTAGAGTGGATGTGCTATAACTGGCCCTGTTCTCATTGAAGGAAATCAAAATATGCCAATCCAAATATGCCCCTTTGACATAAATATTTTTAACTACAGGCAATTAAGAAGGAGCAAATGGAGGAAAAGCTCTTTCCGTCTTCCCTGCTTTCTGCCTTATGACAGGATATAAATTCTCCTTTACTGGATCTAACTCTTTTCAGCCTAAAGATGGCACAGAGTAGTCTACCAGCAACTCTGACTCAATTAGTTTCTTCCCACACACTGTTTACCTTCCTACAGTTTCTTACCTCTGAAAGCCTAAAACTGCTTTCCTTTGTCTTGTCACTTTCCTAAAATTTATTATTCTTTTTTGAAGAAGCTTTATAAGCCAGGGTTTTAAGCCATTGCTTTTGAGTTACCTTTCATTGAAGTTTCTCCTATGTGATGTGCACTGCATGCATTAATAAACTTGCTTGTTTTATCCCTAGTTCATCTGTTATTTGTTACAGAGGTCTGTCCCAGCTACAAACTTATAAGGGTTGAGGAGAAATTATTTTTCCACCTCAACATCATCCATTATTGGTCGGTTTGTAAATTCACACAGCTTCTATGAAAAAGAGTTGTTGGTATCTTCTAATGTTGAAAATCTATCTAAAGCTATATATCTATATATATCTATGACCTTGAAATTCCTTTCCTAGATTTATACCCAACAGAAATTCATGCACATGTGTACTGTGAGGTTTGTATAAGAATATTCATAGCTGCATAGTCACCGTGGTCCCAAACTAGGAACAACCTAAATGTGTATCAACAGTAAAGTTGATCTAGAGCTACATACCAGTAATGCTTGGTGGAAAAGCCACATTCAAAAGGATAAATAGTATTATATTAAGTGAAAAAATTAGGCAAAAAGTTAGTGTTTAGGGATATCTGCTTATGTAGTAAAACTATTTTAAAAAAGTACGAAAGTATTGCCATAAATATCAGGATAATATTGCCTTTTTTCAGGAGAAAGCATGAGATAACTTCTGGGTGTTAATAATCTTCTTATAAGGAATCAGCAAATTAGAGTCTGGTACCTACTTTTGTAAATAAAGTTTTATTGGAACAAAGCAGGCACATTTGTTTACTATTGCCTATGGCTGCTTTCACAACACAATGGCAGATGCTATGATCTGACTGTGTCACTCCAGAATGCATATGTTGAAACCTAATCTCAAATGTGGTGATATTAGGACGTGGGGCCTTTGCGAGGTGATTAGATCGTGAGGGTGGAGCCCTCATGAATGGAATTTGAGCCCTTATGAAAGAAGCCTGAGAGAGCTAGCTAGTCCCTTCCACCATGTGAGGGCACGGTGAGAGGGCACCATTTATGAATCAGGAAACAGACCCACATCAGACACAGAATCTGAATCTGCTGGCACCTTGATCTTGGATTTCCCAGCCTCTAGAACTGTGAGAAATAAATTTTTTATTGTTTATAAGCTGTGTAGTTTATGGCATTTTGTTATAGCAGACCGAATGGACTAAGACAGCAGAGTTAGGCAGTTGCCAATGGGACCAAATCAGCTAAGTAAAATATCTGCTGTCCTGCTTTTGATAGGAAAAGTTTGCTGACCCCTGACCTAAATCCTCACCTGGATATTGAGTTCTGATTTCATAGGTGTTCCTTTGTGACTAATCACTGCCCTGTATGTTATTTTTCTTTGCTGTACATTTTTGTGTGTTTTCTGTGTCTATATTGTATGTCACAATGATATTTAAATGTTTAAATATTAAAATGACATTTAAACTCTATGTCTGAGTTCAAGCAGAGAACCACGGGGCCATGTGGAGAATGTGGGTACTGGGTGATGGGTGATCCGCCTGCTATTTGCACTTACAGCTCAGCCAATTTACACTTCAGTGGTTCCCAGAGTTACTCAAGAATAGTCAAAACATGAATGTCCCCATTTTACAAATGAAGAAACCAAGGCTTAGAAGAATTTAGGTATCTTGCCAAGATCTCAGAGCTTGGGCAAGGAAATGGGATTTGTCCCCATTCCGTCCAACTATAAGGTCCATAATCTTTCCATTGCATAATGGAGGTTGCCTCTTGGTTATTGTTAGAAAGGAAACAAATAAGAAGGAAACCCTGAGCTTGAACCATGAGCATTTTAAGGGCTTATAGCCAGCTCCTAAATTTAGCCAGTATTTTTTTTCCTCCAGAACACATAAAAAAGGCTTAACTAAATCATATTTTAAATTTCCTTAATACATTACTTCACCAAAAGGCTTGTGGGGTGGGGAGAACTGGGCTCTGGAAATGTCTAGTTCTAGCAACTTGCCTGCGGTTACAAGGGGGAACCAACCTTCACACCTAAGTTGGATTCCAGAGCTCGCGGAGGCCTGCATGTGATGGATAGCTTTCATCACTGCTACCCCTCCAACCTTTCTGCAAGCCCTTAAAATGAGAGGACAGGATTGTCCCCATCACTCATTCCCCACGGGAGTTTGATCATCTGTTTCCTCTGCAATATGCACACAATCGTGCAGCAGTTGCCTTTTCTGAGTAACGGGTTAGGGCTGAGCTGCCTTCTCAGGATCTGCTCAGCCTTGGCAAGGCCTGGATGGCTCCTGCTCAAGAACTCACCAAGCGTAAATTATGGAGCAGATTAGCCTGCCTATTATTACAATTGTTTACTCAACTCTCAGCACCAAGAACCGTTTCAGGGAAATTAGACCTTGGGGAATGCTATTTACAGCTGCTGGCCAAGCACCCGGTGGACTGCTCCTAAATTCATTTACGTGTTTTTCCCATGGAAATCCTCAAGGGATTTAGGTTATTCATTTAGCTTCCTTAATCCTTAAGTGACCTTAAATTGTCCAGCTCATCATAGCACCTGCCAGTGACATTTTCTTTTCTATCATTCTCGAGATTATTTCTGCAACAGGGAGAGTTACGTCCCACGCTCTTGGTAGTCCCCAAGGTATCAGGGGAGCTGTGGGCTAATGTGCTTGTTTTAACACCAGAAAGACCTGGATTCAAATCCCAGATCTTGCTCTTGTCAGGTGACAACCTTGGGCAAGTTATTTAATCTCTCGAAACTTCAGGTTCTTCATACATAACATGAACAGTTACTATTGAATGAGATCATACATACAAAATACAGAACACGGTGTCAGGCCCACAGGAGGTGGTGGGAGCCAATTCTATAGTTGTTAAATTCCTGATATCCATTATGATTGCTGTTTAATGAAAACTCGACTTTAGGAGTAGACTGGGCAGCCTGGGCGGGGCCAGGAGCAGTGGGATGGGTTTACGGAAATGGATGTGCCAAGAGGGACTGAGAACATTCAGCTAGTAGGTGGCTTCGGAGTAGGAAATCTGCCCCTGACCACCTACTCCTGCCCACCACCCACGTTCCCTGGCCTGGGACCTTGCTGCTCTGCTTTGCAGACCTCATATAGTCCCACCTCCCAGGGCTGGACTCCGGCCCTGGGTCATTTGTAAATTCCTGGCTGCGATTCTGTGTTCTTCCTGGCACTGGCTTCATTGCAGCAGAATTTTTACCAAGCTCTAGTATGTTTCATTTTGGTTTACAGTTAGAATATAGTAAGTCACCGTTTCCTCACCAAATCAGACCATGCATATTTCTGAAGATGCATTGTTCACCTTCTTCCCCTAGTGGCAAGGATGGGCCTCTGCCCTGCTGTAGCTATCTAACCTTTCCAAGGCCGCTTACAAATGTCGCCTTCGAAAGATGTCACTCGACTTTCACCCTGGTTTTCTCACTTATCCTATGAAAATGCCTGTGAGGTTTGTTGGGAGCTAGGATCACCCCCACTTCGCCGTGAGAGAATGGGGACTCTTAGACCAAGGTATATCTGGGTCTAGATGCCAAATCGTGTGGGTTTGTGTCAGCACACTGTGCTTCTCTAAAAATGATCATCCTCCTCCCCAGAGACGAGGCTTGTAGCTGCAGATGAGGCATTGACACAGAAGAAGCTACTCCTTTTAAAGACCTGTTCCTGACCAGCGCAAGGCTCAGGTCCCATGTAAAAAGACGGCCCTGATGGACCTTGGATATTTAGCTCCTGAACGTCCCCCCAACTTGTCCCTTCCTCCCTGTTCTGACCTGCTTGGCATCAGCCTTCACCTGTTCTCCATTCCCTCCTCTGCCTCCTCTCTCCCTGGGCTGCATCTGACAGCTCCGCCCAGCTTCCACCGTCTGGCTTCATTTCCTGGCTTCCGACGCCCATGGTGTGTCTCTGCCTTTGACCCATGTGCTGCCCTCTCAGGCAGCCTTCATCTTGAATTTATCTCCAGAACCCTCAAGCCAGCTCAGGAAGTCCTTGCTGGCCCCTAATGCTCAGGAACATAATCCCAGGGGCCCATTGTGCTCTGGTCCTTCAGGTCTCATCTGCAGAACTGAGCCAGGCTGGAGCTCTAGAACTCCATGGTTGGCCCCTGGGAAAAACTTCTAGTGAACTCTGTTCCCCTACAGAAGGAAGATGACATCCCACACTCCCGGGGTAATGCCTGGTCATCTCCTGAGTGGCCTGGGCTACCCTGCCCAGCCTACCCCTGGCACAGGCTGCCCCTCACCTGGCAGGGTTCTAGGGGCTCCGCAGCTAGGGCCTGCATTTGTAAGTCACTCTAAGCCAGCACTATCCCTGCCACCCTCTGCTCAGTCTGCTCAGCGTCTCTCGTCCTGCTTCCACACACCGGCCTGCTTGAGGTGGGCCTGCCCCTAGTTCCAGACCCTACTTGACCTGCATCCCTGGGCTTGGCCTCACCCCTGCCGCTCCTTGCTTACAATTGGATCTCCTCTCTCTTTAGACGTGGCATGGTGGGATTGGCCATCTGCCATAGTCATTTTATGTGTCAAATTGGCTGGGCCATGGTGCCCAGGTATTTGGTCAAACATTATTCTGGATGTTTCTGTGAGGGTGCTTTTTGGATGAGAATGACATTTTTAATCAGTAGATGTTGAGTAAAGCAGATTGCCCTTCATAATGAGGGTGGGATCATCCAATCAGCTGAATACTTCAACAGAACAAAGAGTGACCTCTGCCAGCAGAGGAATGGTGCCTTTGGATTCGAACTGCAACACTGGCTTTTCTCTGGGTCTGCATCCGGCCAGCCTACTCTTCTGCAGATTGTGCACTGGTATGACTCCGCAAGTGCGTAAGCCAGTGCCTTTAAATAAATCTCTCTGTGTATAGGTACACATCCTGTTGGTTCTGTTTCTCTGCGGAACGCTGACTAATATAGCCTCTAATACAGAGATGATTAAGAGAATGGATGCCAGAGACTGAATTTTTTTTTTCTTTTTACCAACTTATGAATTTTAATGATCAAGTCAAAAGTTACATTATCTCAGCTTTTTATTGTGGTAAAATGTATGTAACATAAAGCTTCCTATTTTAACCATTTTTAGGCTTACAGTTCAGTGGCATTACGTACATTCACATTGTTCCACTACCCCTCTCCAGACTCTTTTCATCTTTGCAAACTGAAACTCTGTCGCTATTAAACAATAACTCCCTGGCTGAATTGTATAGTGGTAAAAGAGAAACAAGATACTAAAAAATAAAAGAAAAAAATAGAAAAAATATAAATTAAAAAAAACCCACAATAACTTCCCATTTCCTTCTCCCTTCCCCTCCTCCGGCAGCCATCTCTCTACTTCCGCTTCTATGAATCCTACTACTCGAGGTACCTCATGTAAGTGGAATCACACCGTATTTGTCCTTTTGCGGCTGGCTTTTCCCTTTTAGCATAGTTCAGGCTTCATCCATGTTGCAGTACATGTCAGAACAGAGCCCAGATGTTCAGCTGGGTCCCTTGAACAATTTCCTTAACTGCTCAAGTCGTCTCATCTGTAAAATGGGCTCTGTAAGAGCATCAACCTCATGGGTTCAAAGAACCTGTGTGTGAAAAGGACTGGAACAGCAGCCGGCTCATAGTGACTGCTCAATAAATGCAGTGCTCCTCTCTAGATCTCACGATCTGCTGCCCTGCTCAGAGCGGTACTCTTGGGCCATCCCACAGCTAGCAATGGCTCGTGCTTGTGTCAGTGAATATCTATGGTACGAATGTGTGAATGGAACTTATTCTCTCCCCAGCTCTGGCCTCAGAAGATCAGATGAGGAACAAACTCTCTAAGATATCACACAGAGCTCTCAAGTTAATTAAACTCCAACAGTTTTCGACGTAGTACCTGAACCTCAGTGGGAATAAGTTAACAATTGCATGTCAGGATAAAATAGGAAGAAAGGTCAGTTGGTCTACATCTTGGAGCCGAAGACCCAGTGCAGGCTTTAAGACCTTGCTTTGCTTCTTGTTGGGAATACAGCCTTGAGTTACTAGTCTCCCCCTGATGAGCCTCAGTTTCCTCAGCTATCAATGGGGGTGACAATCCCTGCCTCCCGGGGCTGCCGTGAGAACTGTGCAAGGTCACGATGGGACTGTCTTTGAACACCGTGCACTCCTGCCCCACGGGGGCTCACTGCCTCCTGCATCCCAGCCTTGCCTGGGAGGATCTCAGCTGCCAGGGGAGCAGCACACCATTTGCAGTTTGGATTCAATTTCCTCCTGACTCTTCTTTTCATTACAAACATGATAAAAGTGAAAGAGACAGATGGCAAGACTTGATTCACTTTTACCAAATGTTTTTATGGTGAGAATATAAAACTGAGAATGAGAGGAAGGGGAAGGTGGCGGTGCCGGGGGAGCCGGGGAGGCAGTGAGCCCGGCGGGAGGCCTGGCCTCCAGGAGAAAGCAAATCGCCCACACGGGAGCAGTGTCCCCGGCCTGCCACTCTGCCACTCTGGCCACCCCAAGGACGTCGCCGTCAGTGAGGAGAGGCGGAGAGTGGACAGATGTCCTCCATAACATGGCACCTTCCTGAAGGGACACGAGAAGTCAGGGCCACTAGTCACTCACTGGCTGATGGCGCTGGGTTAGACCAAGTGCTGCCACCTTTGCCAGCACGGTGAGGGCAGCGTCCTCCGGCTCAACTCAAGGCCGCGCAGAGTCTGCCTTGAGCCTGGGCTCCTCCGACACATTCTGTTAGGCCAGGCTGTCCCAGCCACGGTGCTATTGACGTCTTGAGCTGAATGATGCTTTGTTATGGTTGCTGTCCTGCACCTTTTCGCACGTTTAGCAGCATCCCTGGCCTCTACTCACTAGAGGGTGCAGTAGCGCCCTCCCCACCCCAGCTGCGAAAACCAGACCCAACGAGGGGCTGGCAAAACTGCCTGATGCTAAGAACCACTGGGTGAGGGGCTGCCCGGGTTTGCTCTTTATGTGGCTGAACAAGCCAGGATGGAACAGACAGGGTTACCTGGGAAGCCTTTGCTGGGATCTTTTGCTCATTCTGCGCCCTTGTCCACCTGGAATCAAGGGGCTGCCCTGCCCTCCGGCTTCTGGTTGGCTCTGGCCACTAGGGAAAGCAGGGAGGCGATCTGAGGATGGGGGAGAGTGAGGCCAGGGTGTCCATTCCCCCACTCCCTCCCTGCAGGCTGGAGGGGCTGGCTGGTCCCTCACAGAAGCCCACCACTTCTGTCTGGTGCCCCCGGTTCTGGTAGCTTCTCTTCCCTTAGGCCTAGGGGTGAGAACAGCTCTTTCTGCCCCGCTGTTACTGGCCCTGCAGGGTGCTGCAGGCCTTGGTCAGTTCCCTACACCCTTCTTCACCTTCTGAATTCCTCCAGTGACTCCACTTAGATGTGCCCTCTGCTGTTGAAACGCCACCAGTCCAAATATATCATGTGACCTTTAGAAAATATTTTCACAAATGCATACTTGTTTTTCTTGTGTTAGTTCACTTGACTATTCATGTATTCAACACATTATTTTTCATGTCTTCCTATTCTGGGCCAGGCATGATGCCAGGTACAGGGGGGCACAGAAATGGAGGCAGGCTCCTCTCCCCAAGCCCTGGGGACACTGGGGAGATGTCAGCTCTGCACCCCCAAGCCAAGAGCCTCCCTGCCAGGGCTCCAGAGCACACTCACCCTGAGGGCCTCCACCCTGTGGCTGCTCGAAATCCCTGGCTGATGTGGAGAAAGAGAACATTCCAGCACAGAGAAGTTCCCTGTAGCTGCTGCCAAACAGGCTTCTCGCTGAGGTGCCTCCCTGCTGCCTGCCAGCCAGCCATATTTCAAAGGTCACAGTTTCCTCCCAGAGGTTTTCTGCAGAGCCAAAGTCTCCAGGACCCTGAAATAAATTAAAATATTGATTGATTCTTAATATTCTCTCAAATCTCTCAAAATCTCCAGGTCTTATATAAATCAATGTGCCAGTTACAGGGACTTATTCAATAATCTGCAAAGTATCCCGGTAATTACTTTTGGGTTCACCCCATGGCAGAGGGAGGCCACCTTTCCATCATTTTTAGGGCCCTGGGTACAATAACCGATCAGGGGACTCTCATCTCTTATTTTAATTACCAAGCCTCTTGCACACAGTGCCTGGGGGAGCAGGAGGCTGCCCACGTGTCGGACGACTGTTGGGCAGACCTGGGTGGGGATCTTGCACACTCCGCCGCCTCTTTGCTGCCTTGCCGTGCCCCTGCCTCACCCTCTGCCTTTTACTCCCGCGTCTTTAGCTCGCTGGCAGTGACTGTTCAGAAATTCATTAAATAGCACCACATTTCTCCAGATTAAATAGAGAGCTTGTCTTGCTGGGGAAAAGCTGTCTGCAAGCCTCGAGCACATGGGCTCTTCTGAAGCCGCCCAAGGCAGCTGCCTGGATTTCAGGAGCGGAGGTGGGCTGGGGAGGAGGAGGAGGGAGACGGGACATGTGTCTCCCATAACAGCGTCAGTTGACTCGGCAGCAAGTAACGGAATGACCTCAACTCATTAGGGGATAATGTGGTTCTCGAAGAATGGAGGGTGTTCCTAACAAAGCTGGAGGTGCTGCTTTGTGCAAAGTCTTCCTTGTCTCACCCCGGCCACTGCTGAGCCTGCTGCGGCATCTTCTAACGTCCTCCTGTCCTGAAGGCCAGCCAGGTGGGTGACCAGCCACCCCTGGAACACGTTTTGCTCTTTTCCCTGTTCTTTGCCTTTGAATATTTTCTTCTCTCTGTCTAGGATGCTTTCTCCTCTTTCTCACATATGACAAACTCCTGGTCATCCCTCAAAGCCCAACTCAAATGTGCACTCTTGTGGACATACTGCCTGTGTTTTCCTCTGCAGCTGGGGACCCAGACAAGCCATTCAGGCACATCTGTGGGTGTCTGGCCTCTCTCATCTAACAGCGACATATAGGCTTTGTGTTATCTGCCTTCCACTGCCTCTCTGGGCTCCAGGCACACTGGCCACCTTAGTGGTCTTCCAAACGATATCCAGGCATGGTCCTCCCTCAGGGTCCTTGCAGTGCCCCCTGCCTGCCATGCTGTCCCCACCACCCCTGTGTGCCTTGCTCCCTCATTCAGATGGCATCTGTCCCGAGAGTCCTCCCCTGACTGCATTCAAAAGAGCCCTCTCTCATCCTGTGGTCTTCTTGATTTTTCTTCATAGTGCTTAATACCACGTGACATGGTGAATGCATCCATTTATTTATAATCTGTGTTTCAAAGTAAATTGTAAACTCTACGAGGGCAAGGATGTTTGTCCATTTTTTCACTACCATATTCCACGGAACCTAAACAATGTCTGGAACATAGTAAGACACTCAATATATATATTTGTCTTATAAAGCGAATGAATGAATGATGAAGCTCTGACTGTGGGAGTTGATTTGCTGTCGGGGTTATCCACAACCCATGGACAGATGTCCGAGCCCCTTGGAGGGAAGGGTGGCAGGCAGAGGCTGAAGGAACTGTTCTCGCAGAGGGGCCATGGAGGTCACACATTCTAGCTCTCCAGGTGAGGGTGCTGAAAGTGTCAGGGCGTGGGGTCTTCTGCTCACGTCTGCCTGGCTCGGGGTGAGCTTCAGGGCATCCATGGGGTGCAGGGGCAAGAAGATCACAGACCAGGAGAGAGGGAGGGAAACGGAGGAGGCCGCTTGGAGCGCAAAGACCTCTGCTGGTGGGAGAGCACCCCAGACCTCACCTGGGATCCCAGGTGCATTCACAGGGCACTTTCAGGTGGCTGCGGTCCTGCGAGAGCAGAGGAAGTCATGAGACAGTGAGGTCTGAGGTGTGACTGTCACTGGGCGCCCATTCCTGCCCATGGCCTAGAGGAGAGGGGTTCACTGTTGTGCTGACAGAGGTGCCCTGGCTTACAGACAGATTTCGGGCTGAGACATACGTGTACCTGTGCAAAGGGGTGGAGGGGCCTCAGGCCAACATCATGGAAAACACTCTCCAGCCAACCTTCTCAGGCCTTCTGGGAACCAGGCAAATATTTGAGCCTATTTTCCTCACACTACTGAGCGGGGAATGAGAGAACTTTTTGGTAGGTTTTTGCATAGGCCGAAGCAGGTGGGGCTTGTGACTCTCCACTGCGCGGTGGCCATGCACACGTGCACTTATGTGACTGCTGTGGCAGACGGGAGCCACAGCACTGAGGCCGGCACTTCAGCCATTGGCGCCTTTCAAGTTTGGAACCATCCGTCCTCCCTTTCTTCTGCCAACGGCAGCCAACTCTGTGGTTCTTTTTCATCCCACAGGTCCAAATTCCCAAGAGATGTGTGCAGAGAGTGGTCACACCCTCATCCCTCACCCACAGGTAGAAACTTGGGGTTTGAGACAAAATGTCTGATTTTTTTGATTTGTTTTTCACTTGAGAGCATTTTGGGGCTCAGCTAGCATATGGGCCACATGGGCTGCAGCCAGAGCAGGGAGTTTGTCATCAAGACAGTAGAAGATGTTAGAATGAGATGGAGCTGAGAGCCAAGCAGAAGGAGGAGGGCTTAGGTGACTAATCTGAAAAGAACAGGAGAAATGTCAAAACTGGGAGCAGATGCAGAAATCTGAGAACCAGGGAGACGAGAACAGGCATGGCTGGCACAGAGGAAACGAGGAGGCTCTAGCACAATCTCCTGGAACAGGTACTGTGTTTGGTGCTGACTTTTATGGGCTTGCAAAAGTGTGCTAAAGGGGTGGGCAGCCTGAGGTTAAGGTACTGGGTGGGATGGACGGTTCACTGGATGCTTGACTTCTAGGGGAATCAACTGCTGCTTCTTTTTCAGTCTTGCCTTTACATAGTCATGTTAGGACAATCTTAGTTCTTGCATTCTCTACAGTGATGACAAATAAGAATTATTAGAAATCTTATTTTCTGACAAGAATTCAGATTTGAATTTATCCATCTTTATTCATTTTTCACTTGTTTTTACTATGGCAACCATATGCCTCTTATTCTACACCTCCTTTCGGGGGAACATCATCAAGAACTCTTCTTTCACTCACTTTGGGGGATGTTGCAGCCCTGAGCAGGGATTTAAGAAAGTGGAGTTCCAGCCCCTGCCCCATCACTTTCTGGCTGTGTGACCTGGAGTATGTTACTTACCCTCTCTGGGCAGTTTAGTTAAATCATCTTTAAGGACCTCCAGCTCTGCTATTCTGAGATTCTCTAAGCCTGTCTTCTTTATTAATCAATCTCTAAACCACAAGGATCCCCATCTAGAAATGTCACTCCGATGCTCCCTGGTGAGCAGGTGTCTGCCCACAGACCCGGCTCCCCAGATGCTACAGGCAATTTGGGAACTATATTTTTAAAATCACCACAGATGGGAAGACTAAATTGAAATGAGACTTGTTTGAAAATGCTGCTTTTAGCATTTTAGCCACATCCCTTCATCCCTCATTGCATTCAGCTTTTGGATGGCCGCCCCAAATAGCCCATGATCTTTCTGATTGCTCAACAAAGTCTCTTGGAAAAGAGCTTGCGATCATTGCTGGCTCCACAGCCCCTCCTCCTCACCATCCCACAATTCTCATTCTAGTCCGTTTCAGGGCTACTGAAATCCCATATGATCAATGTTACGGCCTCTTTAACAGCCTCTGTTATCTGCATAAACATGGGCAGATTTGCTTTTTCATCATGCCCTGGAGGTCTATAACAGCTTCTATTATCTTCCCTACTGTCTTAGTCCATTTTGTGCTGCTGTAACGGAATACCAGAGACTAGGTAATTTATAAAGAACAGAGATTTATTTCTTATAGAGGCTGGGAAGTCCAAGGTCAAGAGGCCCACATATGGCGAGGGCCTTCTTGCTGTGTCATCCTATGTCAGAAGGTGGATGTTTGTGTGGGGGGGGGAGAGGGAGAGGGTCCAACTTGTCCTTTTATTAGGAACCCACTCCTGCGACAACTAACCCGCACCTGTGATAATGGCATTAACCCATCCATGAAGGCAGAGCCCGCACGACCCAATCAGTCACATCTTTAAGGTCCTACTTCTCAACCCTGTTGTGTTGGGGATTAAGTTTCTAACAGATGAACTGTTTTATTTTTTTAAATTTCAAAATATTAAGGGGGTACAAGTGTTTTTGTTACATGGGTGAATTGTATAATGCTGAAGTCAGAGTTTTTTGTGCGCCTGTCACCAGAGTAGTGTTCATTGCGTAGTTCTTACTTTCTCTAAGATAATGAGAAATAATGATTATTAGAAAATGTATTTTCTGATAAGAATTCAGATCTGAATTTGTCCATCTTTATTCATTTTTCACTTGTTTCTTTTACATGTCCCCTCTCTAAAGGAACCATTAGCCACAACCTCCAAGTTATTTTTCACTTTATGCCACCCCCGCCCTCAGCCAGAGCCAAACTATAGAGCTACTGAGTCTTTCAATCTTTGAGCAAGAGATTTATCTTAATAGAGGCTCTTAATATAGTAATTTCTATTTTTCACATGAAGATTCCATTTTTCCTCCTGAGTCCCTCAAGGTTTCCATTTTTTTAAACAGAGAAAGGGGAGCTTTTTCCTCCACCATCCCCAGGAAAATGCAATCACCACCTACTGTCTTAAACATGTGGATTACTATAGGATATTTGAACTCTTCCTTTATCTTGTATTCAGGGAACTTCTAACTCTAGTACTGTTAAAGAGTTGTGCCATCTCACCCGACTCAGATGGCAGGGTGGCTCTGCCATCCATGCTGAAGCTGCGATGCACCTGCTTAGGGTTCGCAGACTTCTGCCAGGATCCACGCTGGGCCACAACAGCAGTGAGGCTGACAATGAAAGAGTGACAAGATGCTGAGATGGGTAAGCTGATAGCAAAGTGGGACCAGCTCTGAAGAGAAACAGAGAACTGTGAGGTGAAGCCGGACATAGGAGGCCAGTAAGCAATTAGACTTGGGGCTCAGCAAGGAATTCGGAGCTATCTGTGTCATGGTCCTAAATCCAAGCCATGGTCAGAGTTCAAAAGAGGTCAGAGGTAGTAGTAAAACCAGAAGCTGGAATAATCCTGGAGATTTAATAAAGCACTGAGAGGTAGGTTCTAGGATCAAATGGGACTCAGAGAGGCATAGTAGTTTTCTCAAGATCACACAGCCAGGAAATGGCAGAGGTGAGAATTGAGGGTAGGTCTATCTGACTCTAAATCTCATGCCCTGTACCACGCTGCTGCCCAGATTCCTAGCTATGGGGGTGACCTCCTCAGCCTCCACCATGTGAGCCTCACCTCTTTTTGACCTACTTGACTGATTCCAGGCTGGCGGATGCCCAGAGCAAGGAAGTGGCAAGGACTGAAGAACAATGGATGGAAGGGCAGTGGAAGAGGAGCTTCATAGGAAACCATTCTCACCTCCTCAGAGGGTCTCCTCAGCCCAGGATGGGACCTTATTCAGTCCTCAGAGGTGCGGGAAGAGCCCAGAACCTTAGCACAGTGGAGCCTGGCTGGGCCTTTTTGGGGCCCTGAACAACTTCCTTCTGGTTGACACCCAAGGCCACAGATGCCCGACTACGATGACTACAGGCAAGACCCAGTGAGGTGAGTCGGTCTTGCAGTCTGTCTGCTGCCTTATTGCTCTGGGGTGGGCTCACCCCGCTTCCTCCCTGGGCCTCTCACGCCTGGACTCTGCTGGCCAGAGGGCTGGCTGTAGTTACAGCACAGTGCCTGTAGGGGGTGTGTGGTGCACTGCCTGGGTTCCCCTGCACCAACCCCTCCTGAGGCACTGAGAGGTGCTCAGCAGGCACTGCCCTCAGATGCAGAGTCCCCTCGCCCAAGTCACTCCCTCTTCCTGGGGCTGCACACCCAATGTAGAGTCAACGCAGGAAATAAAGGTCCTGGGTCCTCGTCCCTCTTCAGGACATCTCTGCGGGGCCATCCCAGGTCCTGAGCTTCCCCCCAGGATTGTGGAGGCCCTTGCTGCTGCTGCTGCTGTTTAACTCCTCCCTCTGACTAATCCTGCACCCTCACTACTCCCAAGGTGTGGATCCCTAGAACAGTTCCTGACGAACACCCTGCACACCAATTCCATTTTTAGAGCTGCTTCCAGAAGAATCTGACCTGCAACAGCTCCTGTATGAAAGGATGGCATTGCTAATAAGTTATCTAATGAAGGAAAATAAACTATCTAACAGAAAAAAAAAAAAAGGAAGATCACAACCCTTTGTTTGATTAACCACCTGGGGCTTAACTCATTGTCTTTAAGATTAACCATCTGTGGCCTCTCTAAGAGTTTGTTTTCATAGCAGTTGAGAAGGACTGAGCAGATAGGAGGAGCAGGGCTTCCCAGTTTCTGCCAGAACCACATTTCAAGGACTCCAATGAAGCCAGCCCTCACAGAGAAGAGAGGGAGAAAAAAAGGAAAAAGAGATACATCTGCTTCACAGCTGTCTTCTGCTGTCAGCTTGCAATAGCAACTTTTTTTTACCCTTCACCCCCAATAAATACCCCAACCCCTTACCCTCAGAGCTGGCACTCCTTCTTTCTTTCACTGTCATATCGAGACCTTTTCTCTGTCTTGGGGGAAGTAAAATAAGCTTTTTACTTCTTTCTATCCTAATTTTTGTGCTGAGAATCCTTTCTCAGCCTGCCCTACAAGTTCCTACTCTAACACTGTGTGCTGTCTCAAGTCACCGACTTGGGTTCTGTCCTACAGACAAGTCCTGTCCTGAGGCCCAGCTCAGCCCAGCCCCCTGCACACCACAGCCCCCAACTCTCTTCCTCCAGTCTGGGTCTGGGCCCTTGACCCTGGGAGGGGGAATCGGACAAGTCCGACCCCTTCATTGTCCAGGTGTGAAAACAGGCCCAGCGAGGGAAGGCACCTAGCAAGTCCATGGCCTGCACTTCTCCTCTCTTACTACGGTGCATGGCTCTTCAGGTCAACAGATTTAACTCAACCCAGCAACCTTTCTCGGGCCCCTGCCCTGCCCCTGGTGTTGTTATCTCAGTGTTCCCAGCCTTTCTGTCACCACAGATATCTTCTGTGTCACTTCCCTGTTTGGATGCTATGCTTTAGAAAATCCTATCTATCATATACTCTTCACTTGCAGATAAGAATAAATTTGTTTTCACAATTGTATTCATCAAAACCATATATAACTGCCAATCAGAGCTTCTGATCCATAAGAGATAATCACAGTTGGTATAAATATTGAATTGATATAAATTGAAGCTTGTAGCTTCATTTAGTTTGGTAGTGGTGGTGGGTGGTTATTGAGAAAAACACGTGCAGTTTCCATGAAGAACTTCAAATTTTTGAAAATAGCACACAGACATCTGTGACTGTTCCAACTGCAGAGGTAAAACAGGGCCCTGAACTCCCACTCCGCAGCATGAAGCCCCTGAGCCCTTGCTAGAAGCTGCCTAAAGGTACCAGTTCCTCCAATGAGACACTGAAGCCACCATCCCTGGCTGTAGGTGCCATGGAAGCCTTGAGGGCAAAGCCAGATGCTTCTCCTGCAAGGGGAAACCATGCAGGGCTCTCTGCCCCACGGCCCATTGTCATTGCTTAGCTTCCTGGCATTAGTGCGAGCCTCCCTTCTTTCGATTCCTGAATCAAATGCACTTGGGGAGGTGGGCATTACTTAAACTGTGATTAGTGGTTTACTCCTTACTTACAAGCTAAGCCCTTTGGAGAGTTTCATGACAGCTTCTTAAATCCAAATGATTTGGGGTTCCAGCAAAGTCTCTTGGAGTTGCTAAGGGCTTGGGAATGGTTCCCAATTTCTCCAGGTCCTGCATTGGTGGGCATGACGCGTCCAGGCCTAGGGGTGGGTGCCTAGGGCACCTCGGACGAGCACACCATCCCCAGCCCAGAAGCGCTGACACCACACATCACGGAGCCACCTTCTGCTGGAGGGTCAGGGCCTGGGTGAGAAGTGGAGACCCTGGGCTTTGCCCAGTATGTGCTGGCCATGCAGCACCAGCTCCGGGTCTTATGATAGCCTAATGTTTACCCTCCAAGAGACTTTTGGCAGGAGTATCAACAAACAAGGGACAGAAAGGTGATCTACCCAGAGATGGGGGAGACAGAGGCACTGAGGGAACCCAGCTCTATCTCAGCTGCAATCTGCTGTGCTGAGGCTGCTTCCTGCCCAAGCTTCTGAGGGCTTTCTACTGCTCTCCCTGGGCTCTTCGCCACCCACCTTGGGCATCACCAGGAGGTCAGACCTTGCAGGAGGAGGACCATGTGCCGTGGAGCTGTTCTGTCATTCTCCAGGGAGAAATAAAATGAAATTAGCCAGGACGCTGCCCCAGGGACCCTGTGTGGGGGCTGCGCATGCCTAGACCAGAAACCAGAGTATCAGTTATTTTTTCTGACCAAAAAAGGTAGGCTATGGCACATACACTCTGCCTTCTGGGATAAATATATTCATTAGATACATATAAGTTTTTTAGAAGTATGCATTTCAGTTACATAATCTTTATTAAAGGAATCTTACGAGGTGTATGATCTTTTCAAATAAAATTTTAATTAAAATACTTTAAAGGTTTTTAATTTAATGATAGGGATTGGGAAACTTGAATGAAGATTCAGATTTAAAAAGTTGAAGGAACTGTTTGGAGATAAGTCATTGAGGGCACATAAAAAGATAACTAATGAGTAAAAAAAAAATCCTTGCCTTTTAACAAATGCCACAGAAAGGCACCAATTTATTTCTAGATAATCCAGTCTGAGATGCCCAGCTGTTTTTTTTTAAAAAAGGTAGCATAGTATAAGAGGAAACCATAAATAACTAAAATAATAATAATAATAAGAAGAAAAAAACCCTATAGGAAAATGGCTGACTCAAACTGAATCACCAGAGTCTTCAGACTGAGCTTATCAGACGCATTTTTCCAGCAATTTTAAATGAGGTCAGGCTCCAGTGGGCCCGGAGACCTGGTTTTAGGGATATATCAACACCTATCAAGCTGTGAATCCTGAGCCTTTACACCTCTAATTGTCTGGGTTTCTTCCAGTCCCACAGGCAGTAATTCAAACATCTCTTTGACTTCTTAAGCCACCCTGATTTCCAGAAGCTCAAGCGCTGCTTCTCTTTTCATGCCTAGAACCTGAAACTGCCTTTAACAGATTCTTTTTCTTTTCTTTGGACTCCTAAAGATACTGTCCTGGTCAAGCAGTGAGCCTACGCCCTCCTCCAAGCCCGTGTGCAGGGGGAGGGCACGGTGGCAGGTGCCGGAGGAGTGGTGGCCTGTGACCCGTGGAGGACGACTGCCCTTAGCTGTGGGATTAGGGGACAGTGGGGCGCGATCAAAGGACACAAAGAAAGGAGCCCTCTGTAGCTCAAACCCACAGTTTAAGCTCACCGTCATCGTGGCATCAAAGTTGGTAGAAGGAGGTCAGCAAGGGCCTTTATTTTCTCTTAAAACCTCAAAATTGTTTCCTAAACTTCTCCATGTAAAACTCTGCTGGCTGCAGGAGGTGTCCTCGGGTGACTCTCACAGACAGCCCGTTCTTTCCTTATAACTTTTTGTGCTTTTTCTGGGTAGAGTCTGCTGACTGGTAGTCACCTGGCTGCCCTGGCCAAGCTGAGGACCAGGCCCTTTGTGTGGGACAAGAGGGAAGCCAGCCCCCACTACGGTGTATCGGTGCTCATTAGCATGACTCTGTTCAGTAAAAATACGCTACATTGGATAGCAATGAACCCAGTCCATCCAACCCTACTTTGGGAAGGAGTAAATGCAAGGTATGCGCAATGGAGTGGGGTTTGCTCAAGTTTCAGTTGCACTCTGAATGAATATGGGCTACAGTTCTGGCCTTTATGAGGAGCCCTGGACCCCAGAGTGCATGTCCAAATTAGGATGATGACATCCTACAGTTCCAGGCTGTAACAGTTTCCTATTGCTGCTAGGACAAATGGCTGCAACCTTAGTAGCTTAAGACAACACAGATTTATCTTATTACTGTTCTGGAGGTCAGGAGCCTAAAATCAAGGTGTCTGTGGGCTGCTTTCTCTCTGGAGGCTTCGGAGAAGAATCTGTTCCCCCACCTTTTTCAGCTTTGAGAGGCCTGTGACCCTTTCTTCACATCACTCCAACCTCTTGCTCCGTCATCCCATGCTTGTTTCTGTGGCCACATTTCCTACTAGCCTTTGACCCTGTCTTCCTATTGAAAGGGTCCTCGTGGGTCCTGGCACTGGGTCCATCTGGATAATACAGGATACTCTCCCCATTTCAAAATCCTAATCACATCTGCAAAGTCCCTTTTGCCATATAAAGTAACATATTCACAGGTTCTGGGGATTAGGATGTGGATACCGTTGTGGAAGGGCATCATTCTGCCTGATCATATATACTTTGCTGTGAATTCTTGCAACAAGATTGCGTTTCTAATGGTAATCATCTACCCAAGTCTATATGTTTGTGCTTTGATATCTGCTCTGCCCACATCATCTGGAAGGGATGGTCCAAATATCATACGAACAGACCCTCCTTGGCAATAGTTGGTGAATAGTTAATGTAATTTCTTGTTAATGACCTACTAAGTAATGACCCATTGACTTACCATTTGCCAGCCTGTGACTTAATGATTTGCCAGTGGCCATTTGTGTTCTAAAGAATTTGGGTGCAGTGACGCAGGTACTGTAGCCAGTTGATTGTAGGCTCTTTAGATTAGAAGTGATCTAGAGTTTTGGTCTCCAATCCCTGGGCTGGAGACCCATACCTGTCCATGGTCTGGTTCGCGCAGCAGGAGGTGAGCAACGGGTGAGCGAGCAAAGCGTCATCTGTATTTACATCTGCTCGCCATCACTCACATCACTGTCTGAGCTCCGCCTCCTGTCAGATCAGCAGTGCATTAGATTCTCATAGGAGCGAGAACCCTACTGCAAACTGCTCATGCGAGGGATCTAGGTTGTGCTCTACCTATGAGAATCTAATGCCTGCTGAGGTGGAGCTGAGGCGGTGATGCTAGAGCTGTGGAGCACCTGCAAATACAGATTACCATTAGCAGAGAAGTTTGATTGCACAGGGACCATAATAAATCAATTGTTTGCAGACTCATATCAAAACTCCATCAGTGAGTGGCAAGTGACAATTAAGCAGCATCTGGTGGCACGCTTTATAGTGGCAAGTGAGTTGATGTACTTCAGTTGTACAGCTGCATCTGGTGGCAGGCTTTAAGTCAGAACTTGACACTTATTTTAGTCCCTGTGTGGCCCACCCATTATTTTATTTGCCACTTCCATCTGCACCTCTTTCCTGCACTGTGCACTTGTCTCAGTCACAGTTTTGGTAAGCCCACAAGGTAACCCTAGCAAAAATGAGTGAAACAAAAATGTCGCTGGAAAGCTTCTTTGAAAAGTAGGAAAGACCTCATGATGAGATAGCAGAAGACTCTACGACTGCCAACAAAATGAAAGTAGCATTTTAAAGAAAATACCAAGAGTCCTATTTAAATTACAGGTTCATTGCAACAGGTGATTCACATTCTCCAAGCCTGCTTTGTATAATATATGGTGATTGGCTGTTCAACGAAGCCATGAAACCTTCAAAACTGCTTCACCACATGGAGACCAAGCACACTGCATTAAAGGACAAGCCTTTGGAGTTTTTAAAAAGAAAAAAATGTCAACATGAAGAACAGAAGCAATTACTGAAGGCCACCACTTCATCAAATGTGTCTGCACTGACAGCATCATTCTTAGTGGCTATCCACGTTGCTAAAGCCAAGAAGCCCTTTACTCTTGGTGAAGAGTTGGTTCTGCCTGTTGCTAAGGACATTTGCCGTGAACTTTTAGCAGAGGCTGCAGTTCAAAAGGTGGCACATATTCCTCTTTTGACTAACATCATAAAAACTAGACGAACTGATAAAATAGCAGAGGATATGGAGGCACAAGTGTGAGAGAGGATTAATGAGTCACTGTGGTACACAATCCAGGTTGACGAATCTACTGACATTGACAACAAGGCAACAACGCTTGTTTTTGTGTGCTATATTTTCCAGGAGGATGTGTGCGAGGATATGTTATGTGTACTTTTGTTGCCAGCCAACAACACAGCTGCAGAACTATTCAAGTCTGTGAATGATTACATATCAGGAACACTGAATGGGTCATTTTTTGTCAGTATATGCACAGAGTGGCTGCCATGACTGGGCAGCTTTCTGGTTTTACTACTTGGGTCAAGGAGGTCCATTCTGAATGTGGGTCTACGAATTGTGTCATCCATACAGAAATGCTGGCTAGCCAAAAAATGTCACCTGAACTAAACAATGTTTTGCAGGATGTGATTAAAATTATCAATCACATTAAAGAACGTGCCCTTCACTCACGTCTGTTCACGCAGTTCTCTGAGGAGATGGACGAGAGCACACACGTCTTCTCATGTGTCACACAGAAGTGAGATGGCTTTCTAAAGGTTGATCATGGGCCAGAGTTTTTGAGTTATGAGAGCCACTCCAGAGATTTCTTTTAGAAAAACAGTCACCACTGGCAGCACATTTCAGTGACACAGAATGGGTCACAAAACTTGCTTACTTACGTGACATACTCAACCTGCTCAATGAACTCAATCTGCCACTTCAGGAGAGAACAACTGTGTTCAAGTCAGCAGGTAAAGTGGCTGCATTCAAAGCCAAACTGGAATTATGGGGGCGAGGAAGGAACACTGGGATTTTTTACATGTTTCAAACATTAGTAGAGATTTCGAAAGAGACCAAGCCAGGGCCTTCTTTCTCCCAGCTGGTGCATGATCACTTATTTCAGCTTTCAAAAGAGTTGGAACATGACTTCCCAACCACAAAAGATCCCCAGACTGGGAAGGAATGGATCCGCGAGCCATTTGTGAATAAACCAGGTGAATTGACTTTGTCCATGCGAGGAGAAGATCAACTGCTTGAGATCCCAAATCGCAGTGGCCTTAAAAGTATGTTTGAGACAACGTGGAATCTCCTGAGATTGCCACAAAAGCACTGAAAAGCCTGCTTCCATTTCCAACATCCTATCTTTGTGAAGCAGGGTTTTCTGCAGTGATAGCAACCAAAACGAGATTATGGAGTAGACTGGACATAAGCAACATGCTTTGGGCCTCCCATCACCCCCAGATGGGACCATCTAGTTGCAGGAAAACATGTTTGGGGTTCCCACCGATTCTGTATTATGGCAAATTATATAATTATTTCATTACATATTATAATGTAATAATAATAGAAATAAAGTGCACAATAAATGTAATGTGCTTGAGTCATCCCCAAACTATCTCCCTACCCGCCCTGGTCTGTGGAAAAATTGTCTTCCATGAAACCAACCCCTGGTGCCAAAAAGCTTGGGGACTGCTGACCTAGAGTGAGGATTGTGGCTGTGTGTAAGCAGAGGAAGCTGATTGATCGAGAGAAGAATGAAGTGGAAATGGAGCCCATGTGGCCTTTGGGAGACCGAGACGTTCAGGTCCAGACCCTGCGGGGCCTGGCTGCGTCCTATCCTGCCCCTCTCACCTAAGGTCTCTCCGTGCCACTGCAATAAGCCTCATCTCTGCTCTTCAGCCAGTCAGAGGACAATTTGATTCTTTGCAAGGCAAAGAGCTCCAAATAGATTATCCTTTTTTTTCTTTGACACCTCATAACAGTAACTGACACAACCCATTAGAAAAAAGATCTTGTAGGCAGCAGGAGTCTTCAAAAATGTTAGAAGAGCAATGAAGAAGAGGTGGGACAGTACCCCTGGTGTCCCCTTAGACCCAGAGTGCTGCAGTTGCTGTGCCCTGCTGGTCTTTACTTCCCACAGCTGGAACCACTGAGGCCCCAAGGGTGGACTGGCTTCTGTAACCCAAATCGGGACAAGGGGTTACTTGACAATTTTCTAGGGTTGAGTCCCAGAGAGAAATAACTACTCTCACACCCCCTTCACCACGCTATCTCAGTCCGTAGGTCGGGACTTCTGCCTCATGCCCCCTGTGCCACACTCTGGTCCCTTACCCTCAAACTCCGCTGCCCAACCCTGGGCAGTGAAGCTGCCACTTGCTTCACTCCTGGACACTGGACAGGGCCCTGCTGTGACTGAGCCATCACTCAGAACCATATCACTGAGGTGCCCTCTGCTCTTTGGACTCCTGCTGCCACAGCTTCCCTGGCAGGCTCTGGAACCCGCTGCAGTCTTGCCTGGGCTTGCCGCAGCCTCTGGCCCTTGCGCCCCGCACCTCCCCGCCTCTTGGCAGCTCCCCATCACCACGCCCCAGCCCTGCAGGATGGGGATTTCCTCTTGTTCCCCGCCAGTACGTCTGGCAGGAGCCCTGCTGCCTCGCTCCCTTTGCCAGCCCCCACCTGCCCAGGGCAGGACCCTTCAGAAAACACCCGTGAATTCCAGAGCTGTGGACTAAGGAATTGGTTTTTGTTTAGCAGTATGCATTGGTGCAACAAAGTATTAATGGGGTCCCTGCTGCCTGCAGTGCCTTCGTTGTCAGGGAAAAATTGAAGAAGACCTGAAATTGCTGAGGAGCCAGCTGGTGATTTAATTTTCACTAATTTTCTTACCTCTGGGGAAGTTGCCATGTTAATGAGAAGCCAGACCTCTCAGCTCTGCTGCAACTTGTGAGCGGTTGCCCGGGGAATGCGGGTCCATGAGCTCCGCTGCTGTGTCCTGTCATACAGGGCCATGGGGTGGGGGCTGGGACGGTCGTTCCCATCCCCCTGCTGCTGGGCCACAGGATCCAGGGCACACAGTGAGGGAAATCTAGCTTCCCCCATTCCTGATGTGAGCCAGTCTGCCTTCAGGCCACCTGCCTGAGCGGCTCTTCAGCCTCATTTATTTCCCTTCCACCTGTGGCTGTTTCTATTATGGAAAAGGTATTGTTTTCCCTTAACTCTTGGGGGTGCCCGACAAGGCGGGGTGTACAGACAGGATCCCTAGGCAGGATCCTGAGCCCCGCACATAGCACCAAGAGCTCTGTGGTTGGTGCCACCGCCTGGCAGGTCTCAGTCCCAGGCCACTCCTGGCTGGTGAGGGGATCCTGGGCAAGTCACTTACTCTTTCTGGCCCTCACCTCAGCCCTCTGAGCTTCCAGGGTGCTTGCAGCTCTGCAGTTCCGTGAGTCTGTATTTTGTTCGTTTTTAGAGTGTTGTGTAGCCTTCAGCATTAAGGAGACTTGCAGCTTTTATGGATTTTTGCCACCAGATATTCTGGTGATGCAGATATTTTAGAGAGAAGCCTCTTCTTTTCCTTCTGTTCTGAGGACGTTAAACAAAGCAAACCTTCTCTAGGGTCCTGCCTCCTTGGATTTGGAAAGAGCTTTATCTTCCCTCTGCCTCTCCTCCTGTCTCCAGTAGTCAGTCCCTGGGTCTCCCATGGGGCAGCAGCACCAAATGTGTCAGAGGGTTGGTGTTTCCTGTCTGTGTGTCAGCTTGGCCATGTGGCCCACAGGTGCAATTGCAGGACATTCAAGTCGCTTAAAAATCTTCATAATATTCTTGGACTCTTGACATAAGAAGGAACAAGTTGCAGCCCCAGACAGGCTGCTGGCTCCAATATCTTCTCCTATATGGTAACTGCTTCTGGTTTCCCCAAGCAAAAATGTAGTCCTGTCCCCAGGGATCCCCAACTCATTAATACATTATTTTTAGTGCTTCCCAAACTGGAATTTAGAAAAATCTGTCCTTGTCTGGAGGATGTTAACGGACATGCTAAAGCATGAAATCTTCTACTAAAATATATATATTTTTGTCCAATCATGAAACAAAGTTAGTCGTATTTCTTCACTCCAGAGTTTCTCAGGACCTTTAAAACATTAGTGCATCCCAGAAGTGTTCTGAGATGGGGATTTAGTCTACAGCATTTGCTAAGTTTGTCTGGTCTTGGAACGCTTTGGTTTTAAGGCTCTGATTAACATCTCCCTCAAATAGTGTTCAGTGGAACACATTTAGGAAAATGTTTTTCTATTATAAGATTTATCACACTGTATTGCAATGATTTATTCGCATGTCTGCCTTCTTCACCAGGCTGCTACTTCCTAAAGGGCAAGAAATGTATCTTATTCATCTCTTTATCTACAGCATCTAGCACAGTGCTTCCCAGAGTTGGTCCCCTACATAGCTTTTGCGAAGGTCACCAACAACCTCCTTCTCTGTTCTCGTCTTGTGCAAATTCCCAGCAACATTGTAACTGGTTTCACACACCTTCTTCCTTCAAACATCTTTTTCTCTTGGCTCCTGGTTTTCTTCCACAACATCCATGATTCCTTTGCAATCCTGTTGAATATTTCTCCCTTACCTGTTGGGTCAACACTGAAGTGCCCAGAGCTCCATCTTTGGATGGTTCTTATGCTGCAGCTACACTCTTTCTCCAGTTGACCTCAAGCAGATCCATGGCATAAAACACTTTCTATAAGCTGATGATTATCATGCCTATGTTTCTAGACATGACCTTTCTTTGGAGCCCCAGACTCATGTCTGACTGCCTATTTGACATGTCCTGTTAGATGTTGATGTTCAACAAATCCAAAACAAAACTTTTGATTTCACATAGCAAACTTGTTCATCCTCTGCTCCTTCCTCTATTAATAAATAGTATTATCATCCACCCAGCTGCTCATATCTGAACTCTCAAACTCATCTGTCTTAGTTATTTTAGTGTTGCTATAGAGGAATACCTGGGCTGGGATATTTATTTGGCTCATGGTTCTTCAGGCTGTACAAGAAGCATAGTACCAGCATCTGCTTCTGCCAAGGGCCTCAGTCAAAGTGGAGCCAGCAAGTGCAGAGATCACATGGTGAGAGAGGAAGCAAGAGGTGGGGGGGGGTGGAGAATGTGCGAGGCTCTTTATACAGCCACGTCTCCTGGGAACTAATAGATGAGGACTTATTCGTTATTTCGAGGAGGATGACACCAAGCCATTCAGGAATGATCCACCCTCATAACCCCTACCTCCAATGTTGGGGATCAAATTTCAACATGAGGTTTGGGGAACAAACATCCAAACTATAGTATCAAACCATTTCTTTACATTCCCTTTCAATGCTTTGGCACATTGTACTAGCTCTATTTGTGTGATCATTTGGATTATTTTTTTGCAAATAGCCACTCTCCTCCCACTCTCTGCAGAGTATACTTTCCCCACCCAATTGGTTGTGATCTTGCTCAGGTGACTTGCTTTGGCCGCTATGATGTTAGCAACTGTGTCCAGAGCTGAGACCCTAAGTGTGTTTGGAAAGTGTGGTTTGGCACTTGCCTCTGTGTCAGTTGTCAATGTATTACCTCTCAGTTCCAAATTCACCCTTTGTTCCTTGATCTATGGAAATGGCCATAGATCCTAGGGTCCTGCCTCCTTGGATTTGGCAAGAGCTTTATCCTCCCTCTGCCTCTCCTCCTGTCTCCAGTAGTCAGTGGAGACTTTTTCCACTGACTTTTTCCTTTGCCAACTGGTAGGATATTCAGCTTTGTTGTTGAGGGCACTGGATGTGCCTGACTCTCCCTGCACACTTGCCCAGCAGCCTGGGATGCCCTGCTGGTTCCCAGAGGGTGTTCCTACTGGCCTGCTGATGCCACAGTCACCAGGTATGGCTTAGGAACCCAGAGAACTTCTCTGCCATCGTATTTCTCCTGGACTATTCCAATAGCTTATGAACTGGTTTCCTTTCTACCATTCTTGCTGCCCTGTAATATATAAATCCCGATCCCAACTGGTTGGTGATGTTTCTGTGATCATACATAAAGTTTCAGCAAATGTCAGGTTTTGGTTCAGACTAATTCTTCCATTCTAGTATATTCATCCATCTATTTGATTTTGGGCCTTTAACACAATATTTTAATTATGATATCTTTATAAAATATCCTCATATCTGGTTCCTCTCACTGCTCCTCAACATTTTTTTAAGCTATTCTTTCCTTGTTTACTCTTCCAGATGAGTTTTAAAATAATTTGTCATGTTCTCCCAAAACTTCCAATATTATAAGTTCATTTGGGAAAATAACATCTTTATATTATCCATATTTCCATCTAAGACATTGACATGTCTATGTTGAGTTAGCTCCTTTTATGTCCTCAATAAAACTTTCTGATTTTCATTGTATAGGCCCTGTTCATTTTCTTTTCTTTCTTTTGTTTTCTTTTCTTCCTTCTTTCTTTCTCTTCTTTCTTTCTTTTCATCATGACTTTGCTGCTATTGTGCATGGTATTCTTTATTTTTGTCTTATATTCTTTAAATTATTACTGTTAGTATATAGAAAAGTTATTGATTTTTGCATGTTTATTCTGTAATGAATCATCTTATTGAATTCTTATTAATTATACGTATTTTCAGTAGATTCTCTTGAGTTTCTGGGGTATGAAATCATATTAGCTATAAATAATGATGTTTTTCTCCTTTCCAATAATTAGTACTTATGTTTTTTATTTCATTACACCAACCAGAACTTCTAGAACAATGTTAAATAATAATAGTATTCTGGGAAATTTTTATATTTCTATGCAAAAAAAAAAAAAAAAAGAAAAGAAAATTGACTTTTTTCTCCCTCTATATACAAAAATTAATTCAAAAGTAATCATAGACTGACATAAGAGCTAAAACTATAAAACTTTTAGAAGAAGGCATAAGAGAAAACAAAAGTGTGTCCTTGGGTTGGGCAACAATTTGTTAGATGGGCCACAAAAAGACATCATAAAAGAAAAAAATGACAAATTGAACTTTATCAAAATTGAAACTTTTGCTTTTTTGAAAGATACTCTTAAGAAAATGAAAAGACAAACCATGGAGTAAGAGGAAATATTTTCAAAACACAGATCTGACAAAGAATTTGCATTTGGAATATATGAAAAATCTTTACAACTCAATAACAAGACAAGCAGCCAAATAATAAACAGGTAAACAATTTGAACAGATTCTTCATTAAGAAGATATATTAGTCACAAATAGACACATGAAAAAGTGCTCAACATCATTAATTATTAGCAAAATTAATTAAAATTAAACCAAGATACCATTGTAAATCTACTACATAGCTAAAATTTAAAAACTGATAATACCAAGTGCTGCTGAGGATGCAGAACGCCTGTGACTCTCACATGGCAATGGTAGGGATGCAAAACAGTGTGGCCACTTTGACAAATAGCTTGGAAGTTTCTTATAAAGTCAAACGTTTATTTAATATGATCCAGCATTCCTACTCTTAGGTATTTACCCAGGACAAAATGTGTTTATATAAAAATCTATACACAAATTGCTTACAGAAGCTTTAATCATAATAGTCCCAAACTGAAAACAACCCAAATGTTCGTCCTCATTGAATGGATAAACAAATTTGGGAATATTTATATAATGGACTAACACTTATGCAACAACATGGATGAATCTCAAAAGCAGTTTGCTGAGTAAAAGGCGGACTCAAAAGGCTACTGTATGATTTTATTGATATGATATTCTGGAGGAGTCCAATTATAGGGATCGAAATCAGATCAATGGTTTCCAGGGCTGGGGTGGAAGAAGGAATTAATTATAAAGGAGTTTGAGGGAACTTTCTGGGGTAATGGAAATACTCTACATATTGAATATCATGATTCTTAAATGACCCCACCTATTTGCCAAAATTCATCAAATTGTGCAGTTTAAAGGGGTAGATTTTATTGGATGCAAATTGTACCTCAATAAACCTGATTTTTAAAAAAGAGATGGATATACAGGCAAAACATTTAATAACAATGGTATTAGCAGTGATTCTTGTTTCACTCTTTCTTTTAATAAGATTGTAATTATTTAGGTATTTTAGCCACAGGTTTTGGGGAAAAGAACATTGTTTGTCACCTTAAAGGAATGACCTTCTGTATCTTTAAGATTTCTTAGCTGCCAGCAACAGAAACTGATTCTGGCTGATTTAATTAGAAAAGGAATTTATGGACAGGATTCTGGATGGCTCAGAGAACCACCAGAAAGTCAGAAACAAGGGGTTCCTGAACAGCTGGAATTACAGCTCAGATCACAACACAGAACAGGGAGGAGTGGCTGTCACCACCCTTGACTGTGGATGCCACATCTAGACAACCAACACTGCTGGCCCATGGAGCCTGAATACAGCTACTTACGCTTCTGTCACTGTGTCCCTGGAAATTGATGTTGCTGTTACTGGAACCACCATAAAAGATTCTCTGCCACTTGGCTTCTTTGCTCGACCATCTGAGCTTAGGCCAAACACTTCACTGTTGCTGCAGGGTGGGGCCAGGACTCAGAACAGTGAGCATCTGGCATTTTCTCCATTTCTGCAGTGGAAGATAGCTCTGCCACCCATCAAAACTCAGAAAGTGGGGAGTTTCCCAAATGTGGGGAGGGCATTCAGATGTGGACTGGCCTCCTCCTAAGAAAAAACCCCATAACTATCCACTTGTGCCATTTATTTCTAGTATTTTCAAAAATGTCGCCTTTAGGAACTGATGCTGAATCTTCATAAATGATTTCCTTGCTCCTGTTGAGATAATCATATGGTTTCTCTTATTTGACCCATTGATATGTCTTATAAACAGATTTACTAATATTAAAACAGCTTTGCATCCTTTGGTAAACTGTACTCAGTCGTGGTAAATTATTCTTTTAATATACTGTTGAATTTTCTGGCATTTTGTCTAGAATCCTCCCATTTATATTCATGAATGAGGCTGGTCTAGTTTTATTTTATGCTTTCTCCTTGTCAGCCTCCATGACATTCCGCGCTCTTCCTCCCAGGGATTTCATGCCCCTTGGTTGGGATTTGAGCCCTGAAATATTTTTCATAAACCACAGGCTTTACAACGGCCCGCATGGCTCATCAAGTGTTAGGAAATTACGGGAACAGACACAGATACCATGAGAAATTCTGGATGCCTGAGGCGTCCCTCAAATTACTCTGGACATTTACTGAGAGCCTACCATGTGCCAGCTGTTGAATTATTTAACTGAAGCTTAAATAAGCTTCTTCTCTGTGGGTAGAATTCAGATGAGCCATGGGAATAATCTGCAAATAGAGGATGTGAGAGGAGACGTGGAAGGCCATCCCATCTACCTGTGTTTTATGGCAGGGAAACCGAAGCCCGGAGACGGGAAGAGACCTGCGTGTAGTCCATAACCCTGGTTTCCCTGACTCTGCTCCTCGCTCTTTCAAAGACTCCATTGCTTCATAGCCGGGGCAGCCAGAAAAGGAAAGGCCCAGACTCTGGTGAGGAACACTGTCCAGGCCCCTCAGCAGAGGTGGGCGAGCTGGAAGTCTTCCCACCCTTTGTGTTCCTGTGCCGTGCGTTAGGCTCCAGACCCCTTGGAGATCCCTGGGCCCCGAGAAATTTTGCACACTCCTGCCGGCCTGCCCGCCCTGCTTCAGTCCTGTCCAAACACAAGTGAAAGAAACAGCAAATACAGCCCAAAGGTTAAGCCAAGCATTCTGGGATGGGACTACCCCATATTAGCTGCATGATCTTAAATTCTAAAGCCTCAGTTCCTCATCTGTAAAATGGAATAATAAGGGTGCTTAAAGCTGACCTAGTCCCAGGCTCAGAGCAAGCACTCGTTTTTTCTATAAAGAGCCTCCTCTGTGCCATGCCTGAGCCTGACAGTGAGACGACAGAGATAACAAAGGTTCAAAACAATGTGTTTTATTGTTATGCAAACACCTGTTCCAAATACGCGACTTTTTGCTTATAGGACTGACATCTTTAAAAAGCCCCATCTTTAGGCCAGGTGCAGTGGCTCATGCCTATAATCCCAGCACTGTGGGAGGCCATGGTGGGAGGATCACTTGAAGTCAGCCTAGACAACATAGCAAGACCCCATTTCTAAATATTTAATAGAGCAAAAAGGTCTTGGGACAATTAACAAGAAGTTGCCTCACCATCCTCTCCAGGCTCTGGGATTTTTAGGTTGATGCTTCTGGTGATTTTTCTCCTGGACTCCCTCCCCATTGTTGCTTGTTGCCCAGGGGAACCACCTACGCATGTCTCCCTCTTAGATGACTCCCCACCCCCACTTTAGGAAGGCTTCCGCTAGCCCGTGGACGTTCACCCAGACCATGCTTGGAGGCCGGGTTGTGTTCTCTGGGGCTCTCTGGGCCTGTGTCTGTTGTCTCATTCCACAGCTCAGGGGTCCGTATAGCTTTCTCTTGAGCGCTGTGCCCGCACCCACGCCCCAACTCCAGTCTCCGTCTCTGTCTTGTTACTTTCAAGAGCACAGATAGGGGCAAATACTGCTCCATAGCAGAATTCTGCAGACAGCTCTGACTTCGCCCAGCCCCTCCCCGGGCAGGGGTGGCACCGTGAGAAGGAGGGCCCTGGTGGCGCTGCTGGGATGCTCTCCGGAGTGTGTGGGCAGAGCTTTGCTTTCACCTTGATGGCCACCAGCCCACTAAGGGCATCTCTTTCCTTCTCTGGGTCTTGGTTTCTTCACTTGGACAATGAAAACCTTTCCCACAGCATCAGTTCTCCTGGTCTGTTGGGTTTTAAAATGAGGCAAGCGAAGGCAGAGTCTTTGAAAGGTTTAAAGCTGTCATGAGCAGAGCATTTGTATTGGTTGAAGTTTTGTTTAATTGACGTCCAGTAGGAAAAGACATTTTAGTTGCCAATCATTTTGTTATCGGAAGAGAAGCAATCTGAACCCCACTTAAGTGAAGGGGCACAGGTGGATTTCCAGGCACTCACCTGCAGGAGTCACAAGTGGGCCTCATAGACACTGAGGGTCTTCAGGTGACTCCTCTCTCTGTCTTTGTCTGGTGTCACCTGCCTCTCTCCGCTGCGTTGTCTGGGAGCAGTTCCTTCAGCAAGGCCTGCAGTGACACACCCCAAATTCAGCTACTGTGTGTGGTTCCTCCTGGCATTGGCACCGACCTTGCCCTGGCTTCTCCCAACCTATAGCCATGGCGCCCAACACCACGTAGCCGTCTCTGTGGCCCAAGGCCAGCTTGCGTGAGGTGTCCACCCCCAGTCCAGTCGGGTGTGTGTGTTGAGTGGGATCCCTTGTCACCTAGAACTGACATCAGTGTTGGGGCAGGCTCTCCGAGAGGTAGGGCTAGCCGAGCACCCAGCTTGCTGGAGCTAAGTCGTCTGTCTCATTGCTTCATTTTACAAACAAGTTAAATGAATCAGGGAGTCCAAGTGACTGGTAAAGGTCACACAGAGAGTTCACGGCAGTGCTGCAACTTGAATTCCGTCCTCCCAAGGCGTAATGGCGGCATCGCTGAGGCCCTTCGGTTCAAACTGTGGCTGGCTCAGGTGCAGAGTGTTGATGCTTGGTGGACATGCTCCGTACGCAGACATGGAAATGAAAACGACACAACCCTGCAGCCAGGCTGGACGTGTGGGTGTGCCTCACCAGGCTGGGGAGTCTCTGCAGGGGGAAAGGGCTGCCTTGCACAGTGGAGAACTGACCCGCCGCGAGGACCCCACTCGGAGCTCCGGGGCCGGCTGGGCAGGCAGCGGACGGAGCTGCGCGGGTTCCTCTCCCAGAGCGCACGAGAGCCGAGCGGGTCATTCCTGCAGCGTTTGTCAGCCGCCGGGAGGTCTCCCCGGGACACGTCTCAGACGCCTTCTATTGCCTCCCAACTCTCCGGCTCCTTATATGGTGCAGAAAGCACGTACGGCACCCCGGATCCATACTGCACCAGAAAAGGGAATGTTTATTTTGAGAAACCGGGCAGCCCCCGGGCACATAACGGATGGCAACAGGCAGTGTTTCTGCCCCGATGGGGCTGTGGCCTGCAGCAGAGGGCAGACCAATGCACGCTGCAGCCGTGCTGTGAAAGCAAGGGACAGTAGGCCATGCACGACAGCACCTGGAGGGCACCTGACCTGGCTCGGGGAGGGCCTGCCAGAGGTGGCCTCCCTGAGGAACGACGCTTGGCCTGAGAACTGAGGGATGAGTTGTGACCATAGCTGATGTCCGTGAGCACGCACTGCGTGCCCGGTGCCAAGTGCTCTACGTACATACAGCGTCTCATTTACCCCACGGCTACAGGTACTCCTGAGGCCGCCATCGTACAGACGAGGAGACTGAAATGTAGTTGACTTTGGCAAGTCCTCTTAGACCACACAGTTTAAAAAAAGAGCAACAGCGGGGACTGGAAGCCTGTCAGTCTGACTGCAGAGCCGGCACGAGCAACACTGGACCACAGTGGGTGTCACGAGGGCAAGGGTGACAGAAGGGAGGCCCAGGGGAGGCGCGGGGAGAAGGCCAGCCTATCGGGGCACAAGAGGGGTACAGCCAGGTGTAAGGTGAGGCCCGAGGCCTTGAAGGGCCCCGTGGGGGTTTGTAGACCACATTGGAAATTCACTTTTTATTCTGAGCACCATAGGTAGGAAGGCACTGAAGGAATTCAGGGGAAGGAAATGCATAATCGGAATTGCATGTTTAAAAGACCATTCTGTTTGTGGGCTGGGGAACAGATTGGAAGCGGGCAGCAGAAGCGGTAGCGAGACAGATTTAGAGGCCACTGCAGTGGCCCAGAGGAGGGCTGGCGGCAGCTCAATGGTGGGGAGGCAGCAGTGAGGAGGAGAGAAATTGGGGGGAGGAGTGGAGCATTCTTTCAGGGGTAAGAGCAACAGTTTGGGGGGAATAAGGGCTGCAGGCGAGGAAGGTATTGAGGAGACTCCTCCGATTCTGGCTGAAGACAAATGTCATTCACTAAGGTAGAAGACACTGTAAGGACAGACTTACTTTCTGCATTTGTCCACTTGTATTTACATGTGACTCTCAGATTCTAAGGATAATTTTACTCTGAGGATGTCAAGGATAGCTATGAGTAAACAGGTAGTTTGATGACTCTGGGAAATGACAGATGGCAGCCTTTTTTTTTCTGTCACATGTAGATCCTGTACTATCACTAGGAAAATGACTTAGAGGGTGGAGCCGAAGCTCCTGTCCCTTCCCTCCTACGCAGCAGAGCAAAGGGAATGAGGTTCTCAGGCAGCCTTTCTGAAAGTGGGTCTCGGCCCCACCTTTCCAAGCTCACATTGCACAAAATTCAGAACATGCATGTTACTTCCTAGAATTCCACATTTCTCAAACCCAGGTTCTTTGAGGGAAGCCTGGTGATAGGGGGACACCCATGTAACCATACGTAGGAAGCGAGAAGCAGTGAAACAGAAAAATGCCAGGGAAGCTGTGGGAAGGTCCTACTCCAGCCACTGTAGCTGGGAAAAGATTCGGAGGGAGAGGACGAGGGAAGGGCCAGTAAACCAACAAACCTCAAGTCATGGGGGGATCATCCAGCTGTACATGAAGTGTTGTCATCCCACGGAAAACCCTCTTCCGGGAGAGATTTTATGCATTCATCACAAGCAAGGGCATCTGTGAAGCAGGTCACACCAGACACTGTGGTACCCATCCAGACCCCCTTTGGGACTGAGGCGGTCATTCCTCCAGCTGCCGGGGTGGTGGCTGCTCATGGCTCACAGCTGAGCCCCTCTGGACACTGCCCTCCACCTCTCTGCCTCCCCCAAGGTCATGCACTCTTTCCCAAGGCAGTCTTGCCTCAGTTCCAGACAGCCCGAAGGCCACCCCCACTCCAGCTCCACCAGATCCCGTTGCACCTGCCTCTCAGTTCACTCTCTCCCTCTGCCCCATCTTGCTTCCTTCACTCCCAAGAACTCGCCCCAGTAAATCTCCTGCATGTGCATCTCCATCTCAGAGTCTGCTTCCTGGGGTGTTTGACCTAGGGCACGGTGATGGCTTTGTGACGTGTCAACTTGGCTTGTTGCCATACAAGAATTCCCCTTCCATGTCTTTCTTGCTAGGGTGGGTCCCAGGCGGATTCTCTCAAGATTTTGGAGGGCAAAGGGAGGCAGTAGCTGCCTTGTAGCACACTCACATTGTTAACCCGCTCACTCACCTCCTTAGTGTGAAGCCGTAGCTGGGCCAGGTGTGTGTGTTTAGCTCAGTGATGAGGGGCCAGTCCACGCAGGATTTCCTCCCCACCAAGGTCAGAGGCAACGAGGATAGGTGAGTTCCAGGCTTTCCTTGTGGGGGTTCTAGCTTGTGCCTGCAGGCCTTCAGCCTGCACATCAATATCCCTTCCTGATGCCTGCTCTGTGGCCGGCAAGCTCCAGCATCAGACAGAGAGGCAGCCTTACTGGGATAATCCCACGATGCATAGGTCAGTTCCCTGTAACGAGTTCCTTAATATAATCTATATCTATATCATCTATATCTACATCTATTTTTATCTACATCTCTTGCTCTTCTACTAGTTCTGCTTCTCTGGTCCAATCCTGACTGATATAGACACACATTCTAATTAGAGGAAAGCTGAAGATCCCGCACAGACCAGTGCAGTAGCAAGTAGGGTCGGGATTAGCTAGAGCAATAGAAGCTTAGCTGACAAAGTCTGCTGTTTGAAGAAAGAATTGTGAGCAGTTAGTGTGTTCACCCTGGTGCCAGGACATGGGAGACCAGGCTGTCCCAGCCCAGAAAGGAGTGTGAAGCAAATGGGAAGGCCTAGAGCAACAGACCTGGACAATGGTGGCTGGGACCTGCCCCCGCCACTCCTGGATTGAGGCTGCCCAGTGTCTTACATGGAGGGGTGGTGGTGCACCCTTCCCTCTCACCTGGCCCAGTTGCTAGAGGTGTGTACATGTAAAAAAGACAGACACGTTCATTCCGCAGTTTGCCTCGGTTCTCAGCTCCTGCTCCTGGGGTCCATCAAAGTCCCTGCTGACCGGCAGAGACAGCTGACCCAGGGCACCCCCTCCTGCCTAGACTCGGGTCCGAGAGAGACTTTTCCTGAGAGGTTTTGCCCTATCTAAGAGCGTCTGCTTTCTAGTCATTCTCTTCCCTTCTTCTAGGAAAAAGTGACTGTGCTTTCTACCCTTTGACGGTAACTGCATGTGGCCCCTCAGGGTTTCTGGGGTTGGGAGCCATGTGTCCCACATGGAAGGATGAGGAAGAGTGTGAGCATACCCATGTGGAAGCAGAAACAGAAAGTTCCAGCTGAGTATCAGAGGGAAAAAGAACAACAGCTTCAAAGGGGAATGGGAGGAAGGAAGATGGGTTATTAGCCACTGTTTGAAAACACTTGGTCCCAGAGCAGAATTCGTACTAGATTCAATGGTTTTCACTCATATTTTACCTGCAAAGCTGGAAAAAGCATGTGAGCAGAGAATGCAGAAACGCCTGAGGGCAGCTTGACTTTCAGTTCTGCTAGCCTTACAAGACCCCTTCCCCAGGGATTCCCTGCAGCCTTCTTCCCAAACCTTCCCTTCCTCTGAGGATCAGACTAAGGACAGTGGAGCCGGTTCTCTTGGCCAGGCTGCGCTGCTTGGAGGCTGCTCAGGAATGCTTCTGATGGGGCTGAGAGATCCTTTCTTTTTCTGTCTAACCCCCCCAACTATTTGCGTGTTTGCAGACTTTGGTAGGCTGGAAAATATCCCCCTCAAAAGATATCCACGTGCTCTTCCCTGGAATCTGCGATTGTTACCTTATATGGCTAAAAAAAGGTCTTTGCAGATATGAGTGACTAAAGTGATTGTCTTGAGGTGGGAGTTGTCCTGGGCTAGCCAGGTGGGCCCTGAGTGCAGTCACGTGGTCCTCCGAACTGGAGGCGGAGGGCAATTGGACACACGCAGAGAAAGAGGCAGGAAGACGGAGCAGAGAGAGCCTCACAGATGCAAACTGCAGACAGGAGCGACAGGGCCAGGGAGTGACAGGGCCACACGCCAAGGAGTGCCCGCAGCCACAAGCGGCTGCAAGAGGCAAGGAACACATCCTCCCCTGAAGACTGCAGGGAGAGTGAGGCCCTGCCAGCACCTTCATTTCAGTGCAGTGATATTGACCTCAGCCTTCTGGACTCCCAAATTGTGAAAGAATAAATTTCTCTTGTTTTAAGACACCAAATTCGTGGCTTATTTGTCACATAGCCATAGGAGCCTCATATATAGACTCTTCAAGTGCTTCTGGTAAAATATATCCTTTGGCGGCACTGGGAGAGTAATGGCCTTCAGAGAATGATGTGGGGAGGAGAGTCCAGCTTGGGCACAAGTGTAGGGATGCCAGTCCTTAAGCAAGTGGCTGGTGGGAGGGGCCTGAGTTTGGACCCAGAAGAAGACCAACGAGTGCAATAAGGCAGTGTAGTCCAGGGGTTGGCGGTTCAAACACACCTGTGTTTATACCCTGGCTTGAATTCTACCCTGTTGTTTGATTCTGGGCATGCTATTTAATCTTTTTAAGTTTCCTTTTCTATAAAACAGGGAAAATAATGCATACCTTATCAGCTATTGGAAAAATTTAATGAGATGAGGCAAGTTATAAAGTGCACAGCATTCTAGCACATTTAGATGCTAAGTAGGTCTTAGGTGTAGGTGATACCTACAATTAAAAAAAAAAAGGTATGGAAATTCAGGCATGGTTCTAGCAGCCCTAGCTTCTTGGAGGACAAATCCCTGTAATCTGACTGCTAAATTGCACCTCACTTCACAAGTTCACCAGGGCTGCAGTCGGGGTCAGGATTGTGACTGTGTGGGTCAGAGACGGTGCTCAGGGCACAGGGCATAGGATCGGGCTTAGGGTAGGCAGGTGGCAGGAACCAGGTAGATTTAGTCACCAGTCTTAGAGTGTCCCAGGGTACCAGGCAGGGGGACAGGTTACATAATTTGTAGGGCTCAGTGCAAAATGAAAACATGGAGCCCCTTGTTGAAAAATCATTAAGAATGTCAAGAAGGCAACAGCAGAGCGTTAAACCAAGCACAGGGCCTTTTTGAGCGCGGCCCCTCCTGAATGCAGGGCCCTGTGCAATGGCATAGTTTGCAGGTCCACGAAACCATCTGTGCAAGGTTTGGGACAGTGGGGGATTAGGATAAGGTCCAGTCCTGCACCGGGCCAGGCTGAAAAGTGCAGAGTCCCAGTTTCCCAGATGCCAGGGCTCTTAGCTCTGACGTGCACAGAAATCACTAGCTTCTCTCTGTCAGTGCAGCGCTGATGGCAATGACAGCAATGATAGCAATCACCACCACAGTGATTCCATTACCTTAGTAGCCTATATTTATCAAACACAAACCGCATACTGGAAACAAAGCTGAACACTTTACAAGGTATTGCCCTTTTCCCCTGGTTTGAAAACAATTAATAGTAACATACACAGGCCAGACTCTATTATCAGTTATTGTATTATATATTAACTTATGTAAAGGCACACGAACTTGTCACTATTAATGTTGAGGCATCATTTTGCATATGTCTCCAATCATTCTTTTAGTAGGTACCGCTTGTATGCCCATTTTACACGTATGGAAAATGAAATTGAGACAGGTTCAGTGACTTGCCCATATCTGGCTCCAAAGTCCATCACGCTCTCAAGCTCTCAAGGAGTTGGGCGCAGTTATGAATAAGCTGGAACGAGCTGAGTGTTGGCTAACACTGAACAATTTACAACATGCCTGGATGCATGCTCATTCCCTGCAGCCACCCTGTGAAGCATTGCTGGTATCCAGCGTGCGAATGATGAGACTGAGGCCTGGGGATGTTAAGTCACCTGTCCAAGTTCACAGCCAGTAGGTAGGAGGAACCATGGGCTCTGTGGGCACATCATGCTGTCTCTTCTCCACTGGGGAGACAACGGAATGAGGGGTGTACAAGGATGTAGGCATCTAGCTGTAAGTTTAGGAACAGAACTTGGGGCAGGAGGCACTCCCAGGAGTGGCCTTCCCTGTGGCTGGCGCTGGATTCTGTTGTCATCGAGGGAGTCACAGGTTACTTCTTCTGCAGGACTTCCTCTCATTTCTGGTGAGCGTTCCCTTTCCCCCGGCCAGATGGGCAGCAGAACTAAGAGATGGTTCTGGTTCTTGGGTTAGAAGCCTGACCATCTCTCACTGGCAAATTCCCCTTGGTTGCAGTCAAATAGAATTAATAATAGTGCCCTCCTAACTGGTGTGTTATGAATATTAAGTGAGTTAATCCACATATAGCTGAGAAGAGCTCCTGCATAAGAAGAAGCAGTGAATAAATATTGCAATTATCTTTTTGCAAAGAGCTCTCACCTTGGGATGTTGGCTGGGACCTGCAGTGGGTCCCTTGACCTGGGAGGCTGGCTTCCTTGTCTGAGCAACAGTCAGCCCTCACTGTCTTGGCAGAGCCCAGCCCTGGACGTCCATCCTTTCTCTTTCCTCAATTCTGCCAGCACTTTGGGAAGCAGCTCACTCTTGAGATTCTTTTCCATCCACATGAAGCATATATGGCCATCAAAGAAAATGACACCGATTTCCTTTCCAGGATAGAATAGCTACAGCTCACACGGGGATCAGGCTGATTCAGTCCTGGCCCCCACTTTGCCATTAGTTAGTTGTGTGATTTTGAGAATACCATCAAATCTCTCCAGGCCATGATTTCTTCATATAAAGAATGAAGGATTGAATTTAATTTTTTAAAAAAGGTTCTCTGAACCCCCACTCTGTGCCAGGCAACTTATGGGGCACCCGGGGGTATAAAAACAAAGATGCCAAGGCCCTCCTCACAAGGAGCTCCACTCTGGGCCAGAGGAACACCACGGTGAAGGGACACATCGTCTCCAAGCTATTTGTGGCTCTAACATTCTAGAATTATCTCTGCTGTCACCCTTGACTGCTGTCAATACTATTGTGCTGAACAGTGAACAAATAGGTCTGCTGCTAGTCCTGCTCCTCAAGGTTAAAGAAAAAGTCTCTTAGCAACCCAAGTCTGAACCACTAGTTTGGGGTGGCATGTATCCCCCTTAAGGTCCTCTCACTGGTCAAAGCCCAGGTTTATGAGAATGGCTTCCAGAGTTCCGGTTCAGTGGTGGTAGACGATACCCCGAGTTCCTCTGGGTTGGTGGAGCCAGAGACATTCTCCCAGCACACCTACCCTTTCCAGGAGGTCCCGACTGATATTTGGCATCAGCCTGGAGGCTTCTGTCTCAGTAATTCAACAACTACAGCAGCTGGTTCTTTTCCCTCAAGATTTAATACTTGTCATTTATCTGTGTCAAAACTGCAAAGGAGCAAGTTTCCAAAGACAGATTTATTATGTGTGCTGAGTGTCTCAGGTGCAGCAGTGCATATAGATGGGCTGAATTCCATATTTTCCCTGGGTTTTTGTTCTATAAAAATAGCCACTTTTACTTTGCATTCAGACAAGCGAGAAATATACAGTCTTGCGCCGTGAGTCACCATGGGGCACTCAGAGACAGTAACGTGATTGTGAGACGGAGTTCTAGCCATTGGTTTTGGGATCAGCTGCAAGGGTTGCGGAGTGTTGGCTCAGGCAAGGAGCAAGTTGTAGCCAGAATTGGTTACACAATTTGTGAAGCTCAGTGCAAAATGCAAATGTGGGGTCTCAAGGTTAAAATGTGGGAAAAAAGTGCTGGTATCAATAAAGCTTTTTCCTTTCTTCTGCTGCCTTTCTCTTGACTTGTCATGGTGTTTTCATTTGTTATTTAATGTTGTTCTAAGAAAAATTAAAGTTTTCAGTTATTGGCATGGATTTTACAGTTCATCTTTACATTGTGCAATGCAAATGTAAATGCAAATATGAGAACATTTAACTTGTATGTGGGATGGCCAAAATTATACAATTTGCATCTTGCAGCTCCTCTCCAGGGAGTGCCTTGAGCTGTCCAGGAGAGACAAATCCAAGCAAGGCTTGGGAAGGGAAGAAGGAAGAGAGGACCCTCAGGCATGTGGCTAGCTATAGCTGGCTGAGGGAGGGCTCCAGATGTGGGGACACTTGCAGGGGAGTGTGGATCCTCACAGGTGCCCTGGGCTACCCCATGATGCAAGGCGCATGCATACTCTACCCCACTGAGGGTTGCTGGGTTCCCCCTCCTGCCAACTGCTGGGGTGGGGGTGGGAGAAATCAAGCCAGGCTCTACCCCTTTCTGTATACTCACCACTCCAACCCACGGCAGGTGGGCTCTGTCACAGATTTATTTATTTATTTATTTCAGCATATTATGGGGGTACAGATGTTTAGGTTATATATATTGCCTTGCCCCTCCCCCAGTCAGAGCTTCAAGCGTGTCCATCCCCCAGATGATGTGCATCGCACTCGTTATGTATGTATATACCCATCCTCCTCCCTCCCATCTGCCTGACGCCCGATAAAAGTTATTCCTATATGTCCACTTAGGTGTTCATCAGTGAAACCAATTTGCTGGTGAGTACATGTGGTGCTTATTTTTCCATTCTTGGGATACTTCACTTAGTAGAATGGGTTCCAGCTCCACCTAGGAAAAACCAAGAGCCCATTAACACATGAGTGGATTAATAAAATGTGGTATATGTATACCACGGAGTACTTTTCAGCTATATGAAACAACAGTGATATAGTACCTCTTACATTTTCCTGGATAGAGCTGTCACAGATTTCTAAACACCTGTGCTGGGATGTGCTTGGTACCTGGATTGGGTAGGTGAGAGGCTCCATCCCTTAGAGACATGGCTTCTGGCCGGCCATCCACCAGACGTGCAGTGCGGCAAGTCCCACCCCCAAGACTCTATGGAGTGTGTGCTGGGCCCCGACTCTCCCGTGTCCCACCTGGACGGGTGGGGGAGAGGTTCACCAGGCCTCCCTAAGAACCACCTTGGGGAGGTGGCTGGAGGCAAGACCACAAGCGAGCTGAGGCCTCAAGCCCCTGTGAGTGCCCCTTTGTCCCATCAGACCTCACCGACAAAACACTAATTCAAAGATAAAGTTATTCAGAATTTCAAAGAGTATTAAATATTAACCCTCGTGCACAGGACTCTTCTGAGGAGGCAGCCCGGTATGACTCCGCTGCCTGGGAGGGCCGCCCCAGTTGTAACCCTGGATCCACAGCATGGCCTGGGACTGACACTACCCTACCTGGAAACCCACGAGGCTCTGGCCCTTTGGGGACCATTCCCAGTTGGCCAGTGGGGTGTCAGGGCTGCGACGCAGAGAGGAACGAGGAGCGAATGTTGGACTCAGAGGCTGAAACCCTGGACTCTGGTCCTGTGTCTGTGTGACCGTGATAATGTCATTCCGCTTTCCTATATATGGCCTTTGCCCATAGGATGAGGAAGATGGTGTCTACCTTTCTCTCTTGCCCTCCTCCCCATGTGACATGTAAGACTGAATACAAATTATGTAGAGGTCTTCGATCCCAGGAAGCGGATGTCATAGAGTCACAGGGATGAAGAGAAACCAGAAGACACCTGGGCCAATTTCCTACTCCAGTTTTCAATTCCTCCCTCAACATTTCCACTAACAGATCAACCAGCCTCGGCTTGAACATCTCTTGTGACGGAGAGCTCACTACCTTTCAAGGCATCTCATTTAATGACGAGACAACTCCTATGGCTATAAAGTGTCTAGAATAGTGTTTGGCACATATTAGGTACGCAATAAATGTTTGTTAATCATCAAAAGATTCTTTATGTCAAGAGCCCAAATCTCCCTTTCTGTGATTTCCCTCTGAAGACTTAGCTCTCTCTTCTGGTGTCAACTGGGAAAGTCTAATCTGTCTTCCGTAAGATTCAAGAAATTAAAGAGCTGCTTCTCCCTGGGCTCCTGTCTTGCTTCTACTTACACATTTATTCTTCAGGTGAGATGGTTCTGCGTCCACTCACCATCACACTGTGGCCCCAGTACTGGACATGACACTGGACACAACATACCGGATATGCTCTGACTGACGTCTGAGTTCCTGCTCAAATAGAATCTAATTGGCACCATTTTCCCACCTGTTTGAAAAACTGCCCCATAAAAGGCTTTGTGGGAGGGGCTGCCTTCTCCTCCCCACCTCGGGGCTTGACTGGCCAAACTTCTTCCCTTCCCAGCATACTTCTGATCACACAGCATAACTTCACACCGCAGGGGATCAGCTCTGGTGGATTAGCCCTGCTCACCCCTGGAGCCCCAGGAACAGGGATTCATGCTGAGGAGCCAAACGGCTTGTACCGTACGAGCAGGTACCCGTGGTACAGCAGGAGACAACGTTCACTGGCACCTCCTAACGGAAGAGCAGTCCAGCTCCAAAGCTATGGGCTCCAAAGCCAGATATCGCTCCTCTAGGTTACTTTTTCTGATCTTACTTTCCCAGCTAACTGGAGTGGAATTTCGTGTTTCTGGCCTCCAATGCCTAAAACCCTGATTCTTCCAAGGCAGGTAAGGCAGTCTTGTTCCTGTGCTGGAAGAATAATTTCAGGCCTCCATGTTTCCATATGCTGATCCTTTTGCCTGGAATGTTCTCATCTTCTCTGCCTTATCCTTCAAGATTTAGGCCAAGTGTGTAATTCCTGCACTTTGGGAAGCTGAGGCAGGAGGCTCACTTGAGGCCAGGAGTTCAAGACTAGCCTGAGCAATATGGCAAGACATCATCTCTATAAAAAATTAGCTGGGATGGTGGCACATGCCTATAGTCTCAGCTACTTGGGAGGCTGAGGCAGGAGAGTTGCTTGAGGCCAGCAGTTTGAGGCTGCTGTGAGCTATGATTGCACCATTGCACTCCAGCCTCTAGGGTCTCACTCCAGAGACAGAATGAGACCCTGTCTCTAAAAAAAAAAAAATTAGCTCATATGTTGCCTCTCCTCTGTGAACCCTTTCCTTACCCTACTCTTACCCATAGTTAGTTACTTGCTCTTTGCTCTTCACTTCCACAGTGTTTTATCATATCTTCATCATTCTGCTTATTAGCCTATATGGCAATTATTTGTTGTGGTGTTTGTTTGTCATAGGCAAGTACGGTCTTGTTTGTTTTTTCATTTTGCTGTAAAATGCGTTTTTGCCGAATGAATAAATAAATTTAACATGACCACAATAATAGCAGCTAAAATATATTGAGCATTCACTATGCAAATGCACATGCATTTTCTTATTTAATTATTCTAATAATCCTGTGCTATAGTTATTATCTCAGTCTTAAAGATGAGGAAACTGAGGTTCAGAGAAATTATGTAACTTGTTCAAGATCGTACTAGCAGTGAGTGGTGGGTCTGGGATTTAAACCTAGGTCTTTTTTATTTTTTATTCCAAAGCTGTCTTTTCAACTATGTAGTGTGCATGTTTATCCCACAGATTTTAAGCACTCCTCAATATTATCATATCTTGCATCTCAGCAGATAAGTAGTTGTCAGGAAAACAGCAACTGCTTAGAATGCCTTTTGCATAGAACTGCTGTGTGTGTGTGTGTTTGTGTGTGTATATATATATACATATATATATATATATAATATATATTTGTGTGTGTATATATATATCTTTGCCAGTAACAGGACTTGGTCCAATATCAGGCAGTACAACATAGTGGTTAAAAACTCAGACTTTGGAGTCTGCCATTCTTGAATTCAAATCCTAGCTACGGCACTAGAATCTTTGTGCGAATACCTTCACTTCTCCCAAATCACAGTTTACTTACACAGTATATAAAAAGGAGCTAAAACATAAGCTATGTTGGAGAAATGAAACTGTCATTTTTCACAGATGTCATGATTGTATACTCGGAAAATCTAAAATAATCTACAAACTGTGGTAGGCTAAAAAATGCACTCTCTTCCCCCAAACATATCAAGTTTGGAACCTGTAGGTGTTACCTTATTTGGAAAAAGCATCTTTGCACATGTGATTAAGTTAGAGATCTTGTGATAGGAAATGACGCTTGATTATCTGGGTGGGCCCTAAAAGCCATCAGAAGTCATCAAAGTGTCCTTATAAGAAGGAAGTGGGAGTTGGGTAGCATGCAGACAGAAGAGGAGAGGCCCCATGAAGATGGAGGTAGAGACTGGAGTGATGTGGCCCCAGGGATGCCAGAGCCACCAGAAATTGTAAGAGGCAAGGGACAGATCCTCCCCTAGAGCCTCTGGAGGAGGACGGCACCACGATACCGTGATCTTAGCCAGTGAAATGGATTTTTGGACTTCTGGCCTCCAGAGCTACGAGAGAATAAATTTCTGTTATTTTAAGCCCCAGAGTTTGTGCCAATTTGTTACGGTAGCCTTAGGCAATTAATACAAAACTATTAGAATTAATAGGTGTAATTAGTTAAGTTGCTGGCTATAAGGTCAATATACAAAGATCAACTGTATTTCTGTCTATTGATGAGTAACAAGTAGAAAATTAAAATAAAATACTCCATTTATAAATAGCATCAATAAACATTAAATTCCTAGGATTAAATATAATGAAAGATGTACAACTCCAAAATATTATTGGGAAAAATTAAATTTGCTTAAAAGGAAAGAGACAGTTCCAAATCAAGGCTAACGAGAATGTGGGGCAAAGCGAGCTCTCCCACACTGCTGGTGGAAGTGTAAAGTGGTATATTTCTTTCAGCAAACTGTTTGTCAGTATCTAATAAAGCTGAACATATGCAATGTCTTATTATCCAGCTATTTCATTTCTAGTTATATACCCAATAGAGATGCATTTATGCAGTCACCAAACGATATGTACTAGAATGATCAGAGCAGAACTATTTGTAATAGTAAAAATAAAATGTGATAGTACCCATATGTCTAAAAACAATAGGCTAAATAATTTTGTCACATTCACATAATGGAATACTATACAGAAATGAGAATAAATGGTCCACATCCAGGCAACAATATGGATGAATCTCAGAAAACAATAATATCAAGTGAAAAAGGGGCAGACCCAAAAGGTCTCTATTTATTATCCCATTTGTGTAGAGTACGGAAACAGAAAAAATCAATCTATGCTTCTAGATGTTAGGACCATGGTCATCGCTGGGTAGGGAGTTCCTGGAAGTGACCACAACAAGGAACCTCCGAGTGCTGGTCATGTGTGTGATTAGTGTGTGAATATTCATTGAGATCCACATTTAAATTATATGCACTAAAAAGGTATTAGTATACTTCAATAAAAAGTTAATAAAAACTTGACCTATACTATATAGTGTTATCATAAGAATTAAGGAAAGTAATTTCTTAGCATAGGTTCTAGCACGTAGTAAATGTTCAAAAATGACTGCTATTTTTATTATTGTTACATAGCATAAGTTATTTCCTGATGATTATCTGCTACAGCTAATACTACTAACTTCATGTTAAGTTGATTGATGTTCATCTTTGACAAATGAGGCCTGGTCTCATCCTGACTTTGCTTCAGGAACTTTGAAATTTGTCAAAATTTGTGCAGCAATGTTGAGCATCATCAGATTTGTGAACTGAACCCTGGTGAACAGTAATGTCTGCTAATATGGAATTACTGCTCTCCACTTTCAATATTTTTCTAAAGCAGTTCTGGCAAGTGAGGCCAAGATCCATGACTAAGGTTTTCCAGAATCATCTCTGACATGGATTTCACATACAGGTGCATTATCTGGGTGAGATTTAGAAATGGCTTTGGACAGGACTTTCTGCAGGGGCTAGTGAGTTTGAGGAGTGTTAGAGATGCTAAAATGTCAGTTGTTACCTACCTCCTCTCCACATACTGGTTCCATATGTCCTCTGTGTGAAGTTTCCTATTGTCCTGAGACCAGCCTAGGCAACATGGCAAGACCCTGTGTCCATAAAAAATTAAAAAATTAACCAGGCATGGTGGCATGTGCCAGTAGTCCTAGCTACTTGGGAGGATTGCTGGAACCCAGGGGTTTGAGGTTGCTGTGAGCTATGATTGAGCCACTGCACTCTAGCTTGGGTGAGACAGTGAGACTCTGTCTCTAAAAAAATAAAAATAAAAATAAAATATATCGAGAAATGGACAATGAGACCTGAAGGCAAGGATAGAGTCTGGAGAGAGAGATGATTCCAGTGGAAGCCACATGATCCTGTGCGTTTGCTGCTAGCAGATGGCATGTTTGGCTTTGGGTTTCCTAGCAGTGGCAAGGAGGAGGACTCATCGGGTATCAGTGGTTCTCAACCCTGACTACGTGTTAGAGACACCGAGGAGCTTCTGAAAAATGCGCCCAGGCCCCATCCCCATAGACAGTAATTTATTGATCTTGGCTGGCATCTGTGTCTTATAAAAGCTTACTAGTGATTCTAAAATGTGGCCTGGGCGAATAGCCCCTGAGTATTATTCATAATATGTAGAAATAAACATAAATAAATAAACCAAACAGAAACAATTCCTCAAGAAAAGTACAGATGCAGTATTGGACTGCAGAGAGAAATTCCTCCTGTGGATCCTTATTTGGAGTGTATGTGTGGCACAAAGAACAATGTCCTCAACGATGTCCCTATAGCAAATACTCAGTTGTCCCTGAATGCAAACTGATGGAGAATCCCAAAGCACCACCCAAGAAAAAACACCCCCACAAGGCAGGCCAGAGCATCTCTGCTGCTTGGCTCCATCCTGGAACGGGCTGAGAAGATCTAGAACAGAGCCTTACCCTAGGATTCCAGAAATTAACAGCAACCTCTTTTGCTAAGGAGAGGGCCTATGGTTATCAGTGGGCTTATGATTATCAGTGGTGGTTCTGAACCCCCAGAAGTTTCAGAACCACTGTAAGAGAAAAACTTGTGGGCTGCCTATGTTTTTGACAGATTTCTAATCCTACAGGGGTCTTTTAACTGCTCCGCTGGGTGTCCAGGCAGATGGGCACCTGGCACGTGGGGCAGCTCACTGTGCTGCTGACTTGAGCATGGAGCGAGTCTGCCTCGCTAGTCAACTAGCAGGGTCAGGAGCAGTGTTCTCCTAGCAAAGCTGAGAGGTCTGTCAAGGACACAGGCATAAACAGCAGGCAAAGAGGCAGGCCGAGGGATTCCTTCATGGGCCAAGATTCTCCAGGAAGCATTTGAATACGCGCCAGTGCACAGACAAAAGGGTAATTCACCCCCCAAAGTTCTCCATCAGAGCACAAACAGCAATACTTTTTGCTTGGAAAAAATTTAAAGCAGGTGAATCAAATACCCAACTTGTTCATAAAGTATCTCGGTATACACTCACGGAACATTTAACCTTGAGAAATATAGTTTCCCGGTGCCCTCTCTAAGCTAAATTGTTTGCAAAATATATGACTATGAGACTGAATTTGTTAACTTGTTCCTTAGGGTTATTGACCATACATCAGTTTAATATTGGAGGCTGTCTACCGAAAGTGATGACTTTGTTTTTAGAGGCATTTGATCTGTAGTCTTGCTTTACAACATTAATTATATGGTACCTAAGTTATCTATTAAGGTCATTCTTGGCTCATGATGCTAACTATGGTATCTGTGAATAAGTGAATACCCTTTCTTCTATTTTCAATAACAAGAGGGTTATATCCTGATAGCCTAACCACCCAAGAGTAGTAATAAGACTTTGAGTGCCCATTAAACAAAAGGAAGGCCAGAATAAATACCCATTTCATCTCTTTGGAAAATGCCATCTGAGCTTCCAAGATGCTATTTTTATTGGGTAGTTCCTAGATCAGGTGTTGGCAAACCACAGCCCACTGGCCAAATCTGGCCAGCAGCCTGTTTTTGTATGGCCTACAAGCTAAGCATGATATTGCATTTTTAACTGGTTGAAAAAAAATCCAAAGAAGAATAACATTTTGTGACACGTAAAAATTATATGAAATTCAAATTTCAATGTCTATGAATAAAGTTTTACTAGACTACATATTTATTGGTTTATGTGTTGTCTCTAGCTGCTTTCCTACACAATGGCAGAATTGAGTAGTTGCCACACAGACTATATGGCCCCAAAAGCATAAAATATGTTCTGTCTGGCCCTTTATAGAAAAATCTAGATGAACAGAGCAGCCTCTACAATGATTCCATGTAGTACTTGTTCACGGATCAAAGGCCAAGGAAATGTTCAGTTTCACCAATGATTTTATATTATTCTCAACATATTTTTACCCCATAAGGAATAGTATAATAGTCAGTACTAGACTAACTATGCCTAAAACATACCTGCTCCCAGGGTAGAACCCACGATGAAAAACTCAGGTTTCCCTTTTCATTATAAAACAAAAAGACAACTGGATACATTTAGATGAAATATCCAAAAATAATGGGGAATTAAGAAATGGTCTTACAAATGGGAGATGCCGTTTTTGAGTCATTGAGTTAATTGTTTCAACAAACTCTTATTGATAAATGACTATGTGCGGAAGAGCATCATGCCCAGAGTATTCCTAGAGGACTCCAAGTCCAGACTCAGATAATTGAGACCATTCTTGAGCAGTTCTGCATGCAGATAATTTTGCTCAGGTTTTATTGAGCTCAAAGACATTATTTTTTAATCAACTATATAAAAATGAGAGATTGTTACCAGGCCTCAATAAGAAAGTGGCCCAGCATCTACAAGGTTTGAATCATTGCCCTTGCTGTTTATAAGCCATAAAAATTGTCCCATCCCTCAATCACCAATGCATGCCACCTGTAACTGTGTTCTACATGCTGCTCCCATTGCTGGTTGTTCTCATGTGGATCAATTTCACCTGCAGAAGCTTAGAGTATGATCAAGCATTGCCAGTGAAGTTTCTCTCTTCCTTGAGGTTATTGTTTAACCATAAATAGTGAGTAAACACCGCATATTCTAGGATACAGAGCAGATGGAAATGTATTTAAGTCATCAGCATTCTGCTTGCTAGGAAGTAAGATAGAAAACATCTTTCTTGAGGCAATTAAAGCACAGTTTAATAGGCCCCTGGATAGAAATAGGTGCAGCAGGGTCTAATTGACTTGGAGATGAAGAATTTAAAAACAGGGAGTCTCCCCTACAATATTAGAAGGTATGAGATGTTAGGAAGCAATACAACTCCCTTAACCAAATGTGTCACCTCTACAAAGGGAATTAGAATTCTGGAGAGTGCTCACCTGTGGATCTTCTAGATTTTCAGGGGGTAGGGTAGAGATCTTTAAATAGGAAAGAAAGGGTGGTCTCTGGAAAGAACAGGGTATAGCCTTTAGGACAAATGCAAATAAGAAGGACCCAACCTCCTGTCCTTACAGGCTTGAGCTTTTCTTTTGCTACCACATCTATGGCAACACATTCTGGCTAGCCATTGTAAAAAATTTAAAAAAGAAAATTTGTCATAATTTTTCCTAGAAGAAAGGGGAAAAATGAATAAGATTATTTCAATCCTGATAAGAGTATAATGGGTTAGGAGGAGATTAAAACAACAATAAAAGAGCAATATACATTTGCTCTTTTATAAAAAGAGTATAAATCACAATAAAGGCAAAAGGTTAGAAACTTAAAAATAATAAAATAAAATGGATGAGATTTAATAGAAAATGTAAAAGGCCATACACCAACAAAATTAAAGGTTAAAAATATAAAAATAAATGAGATGAAAGATTAGGATAAAAGGATAAAGCCATAAGGTAAAAAGCGAAAAAAATGTATAAGTAGATAGCATTTAAGGATTAAAAACTAAAATTAAAAATTAACACTATAAAGGTAGGCCAGGAACAGTGGCTCATGCCTATAATCCTGGGATTGCTTGAGGCCAGGAATTTAAGACCAGCCTGAGCAACATAGCAAGACCCTTGTCTCTACAAAAAAATACAAAAATGAGCTGGCATAGTGGTGCTCATCTCTAGTCCCAGCTACCCAGGAGGCTGAGGTAGGAGGATCACCAGAGCTCAGGAGTTGGAGGTTGCAGTGAGCTATGATGACACCACTGCACTCTAACCCAGGCAACAAAGTGAGACTCTGTCTACAAAAAATAAAACAAAACAAAAAAACCTATAAAGGTAAAACTAAAATCACAAAACTAAGGAGATCTTGGCTCTTGCCTATGATGAGAGGAGACGTAACCCCTTAACACCAGCAGCTGGGATTGGAAGGCTGGCTCATGCCCGCCCTTGGGTGACTTTCCAGTAAGAGCATTGAGCACCTACTGCATTCCAGACAGTGGCCCAGATGCTTTTATATTTGAAATTTCACGTAATAATATTCCTAACAATTATTTCCAATAGCTATCAACATCTCCATGGTCTAGGTAAATATAATTGTTTAAAATCTTACAGCACCACTGAGAATTAAACCTACATGCGGTCTTTATTTTATAGCTTTGCTCATCCTCAAGCCTCTACTGTCTAATCCTGGACTGCCAGACTGGGGAATTGCCCTTTCATTTAGTTTTAAAAGGTGACTATCCACTCCCAGCTGTTAGGGATAAGATAATCAACCTGGTATTGCCCATCCCACTGTTTTCGCCCTTCTCCTCTCATTTGTACATTGAATGGATGAGATTTATGTTCTAGTGTGTCACTTTTACCTCCACGCTTGCTCCTTATTTGGGATCTGTAGTTAAATCTAATATATTTAGTGCTCATTGAGAGTCTTTTGCCAGATTTTCCCCAATCCTCTCTTGTTTGACTAGAACTCATTCTCTTTCCTCAAAGGGACCATTAGAACAATACTCCCAGAGTTCTCGCATATATAAACTGTTTGTGAGCCTTCAGGCTTGAAGGACAGGCTTGGATGGATATAAAATCCTTATCTCTGATATCTTTCCCTTGAATATGTGATAAGAATTGCAATTCATTATGTTGGTGTTAAATGATGCTGTGGGAAAGTCTGATGTCAGCCCAATTTTCTTTCTCTTATAAGTGATTTGATCTTTTGTTTGGCTGCTCAAAGAATCCTTTATCTTTAAAGTCTAATAATTTTATTAGGGTATGTATAAGTTTTGACCATTAGACATGATTTGTCCTTTCAATATGTGCATTCAAGACTTCTTTTACTTCAGGAAAGTATTATCCATTAAGCATTTATTCTGTTTCATAGTCTTGGTTTTATTCTTTGGTGACACCAATTATGCACATGTTGGATTTTCTGCCTATCTTCCTAATTATCATTTTCCCCCTAATCCTTTTTATCTCTTCCTTTATCTCTGTTTCATTTGTTCACTTTTCTCATTCTTCTGTATCACTTACTGGCATCTTCTGTACCATCTGTAGTGCCTTTTCTTTCCTGTGCTCTTTCTAATATTTTCTTCGTTTCTGAAAATAAATTTTAGTCCCCTATTTTATTCCTGAATTCTGTGAGTGCTCATCTCATTTATTCCCTGGATGCTTGGATTTCTGACATTTTTGTCTCTTTTCCTCACTGCATGTAATAAATTTTTAAACTTTATGTTGGAATATTTGATTATAAGGTTTGTGTGGTGAGTACTGTTCACTGGCAGGAAAGTTTACTAGTCTTTGATGGCGTTTGAATAGATCCTGTGCTTATACAATATCTGTTAGTCAATGACATTGGGTGGATTCCTGGACCAGCTATCTGCGTACATTGGGGAGGGTTGTGAGATGAGTTAGGGGAAGAGGATATGGAAAATCTCTGGGCTTTGCAGCTCAATATTTCCTCCTCTGTTACTAACGTAGTGGACCATTACCTTCAAATACGGCACCCCGTGTAGCCATACCTACTCTGTGCTTCTAGCCTGGCTCAGAAGGGCTTTTAGAGCCAACATTGCTTCCCTCTTTTTCTTTATTGGCCACGGCCACGAATGGAAACACTCCCTGCCTTCATATGTAAATTTTTTGCACTTTCTGAGGTATACCATTCCCAGTCCTGTTGGGGGCACTTTTGACACCTTCTCTCTGTTGTAGCTTATCCCTGCTCACAGATGTTCCCGCTTAGGATGATTACTCTCCTTTTGGGAATGCATTTTTTGTTGATGGTTTCTGAGATCTGCTAGCTAGACTCTTGTTCTCCCTGGTTCTCCTATCTCTGCATTTTATAAGGATCCCCAAAACGCACTTCTGGTCTCACCTGCTTTGGGCATAGTCTGTGGGTTTTCTGTTTCCTAGTTAGTTTCATATAAAATGTTTCTTCTTTTTCTTGTTCTTAATTCTCCTTGTTGCTCTACATGGCTTCCAAAACAGAATCAAACTACCTGATATTTTAAAAAAATATCCCCGTGATTTTAATGTCCAGAGGGAAGAATAACTATTTTAAAGAAAAACCAGGGAAGGATAAACACAAAATTTAGTGTGATGGTTATTCCTGGATGCAGGAGGTTGTGCAAGGCAGGAAAATACAATTGGAAAAAAGAGCTTCAATGGTGTTGGCGATTTTTTATTTCTTAAAGTGGGTAATAGGTTCATGGATGTTTATATTATTATTTACCATATGTAATTATGTACGATTGCAATAATGTATGCAATATTGCATAATAAAAATCAGCAAAAACCTTTAAACATTCAAGGAAAAAATTATATTTTAGTGATTTGAAATATAACTTATGTTAATTTGAATGTTGCCAATAATATTATTCTAGTAGATTATATTTAAAGACAACAAAAAACAGCTCTATGTGGGAGCCAAGGAACCAAGCTCATTACCGCTCTCATCCCAAACAGGTGAAAGGACCTGCGGAAAGTCTACCAGGATTTGAGTATTTTTTCTTATTTAAAAAAATATCTGCTATGGTCTTTAACTGGATTTTAAAACAAAAGAGACTTTTGGACAATAACATTCCCACACACCAGGAAAGCCGGAAGTGGTAATCAGAGGTCTGGATAATAATGGTGGTGGTCTTGGTCTCCACCGTCCTGTCTAATAAAGCCCTGGGACTCCCTTCCGGTTTATAGCCCTTTCTCAAAGACCTTACGACAGGGTCCCCAGGGATAGGATCAGAACGCAGAAGGCAGGTAAAATAATAAGAAAAAAAATACTCTAAGCTGGGAGCAGCAGCTCTCATCTGCAATCCTTGGGACTCAGGAGGCTGAGGAGGGAAGATTGCTTGTTGCCAGGAGTTCGAGACCACCCTGGGCAACATAGCAAGACCCCATCTTTTATTTAAAAATAAAATATATTTCTGTGACAGCCAGCATCTTGAGCTGGGACATTTGCCATGAGCTCCTACTGAAGTGAGCCCCTGCTTCCTCCCCCGAGACAGCGTTGTGCCCTCTTTTGCTGGGAATTATCATCTTAGTGTCCAAGAGTGGGACAGTTAGGATCGAAGTCCCCAACCCTACTTCTTCAGACCCTTTATAACTTGGGGTTCCTAGGTTCGGCATGAAAGTTAGCCACCTCATGTTTTTATTTTATAAAAATTAACCAATGAAAACTAAACACAAGCCATTAAAAACAGAGGAGCAGTGCAGATGCCTCTACTGTTCTTCCTCCCTGGGAAGCCCTGATTTGGGTTATTATGAGCTGGATTTGGGACCATGAGTCCTGCTGTGGGGTTGCCAATTCCAGGTCCTATCGATTGTCTGGGCCAGTGTCCATGCATGTCACTGGGAGAAGAGAGACCGGGATGCTTTGTTCTCCCACCTTTGGCAGGAAGCTGAGGTTGTCCTGAAGCCGAGAGGCGTTACTCTGCCCCAGGCATGGAGCACGGCTCACAGGGACAGGAAATCTGAATCGGGAGGGCGGAAAGTGATTTGTGCTGGCCCAAACCAGAGATCCAACGTGACTGGGGATAGCAGGACATGTGATTATTGGCAGGGTGGTGGGGTGATTCCTACTGATTCCTAGACATTTACCATCATTTCCAAAAAGTTTTTCCAAAATTGCCACTTTTTCAGGAAAAAAAAAAAGGAATAGTTTTTTTTTTTTTTTTTTTCATTTATAGCAAAACTTCAGAGACATCTCCTTGTCAGACAAGGCTCTATTGCTCCTACAAATAGAGTTCATTATTTTGTCAAAGTAAATTAAAATAGAATGCCACTTACTGAATGTCATATTTCTGGATGTGACATTGTATATAAAAAGTCCTCTTTTTTTAAAAAAGAAAAGAGACAGAGAAAATCTGAAAGCCTTGGTTGGAAACCCACTTAAGAAGAAGAAATAGAGGCATTAAAAAATCCCATTTGTGTTTCATAAAATTCCTTTCAAATGTGACAGTCTGGTGGATATCAAGTAGTTTTCAGTTCCTAAAATACAATTTTGATTAAAAATTTATAAAGCTATTTGGAGGAAAGATACCACATAAATTGAGAATAAATCTATGGGTCCCTTAGAGAAAAGCTGGGAAATTTCCACAACTAAGTGGTAAACAGAATTGGCTCCCTGCAAACAAATACCCTTTTCACTCTTTGGAGCAAATCTCTTTCCATATTCCAGTGATTTGTGCCTATAGTGGCTAAGAGTGACCAGAGACGAGGGTGACAGAGTTACCAGGACTGGCCTGTAACCCAGGAGGCCTGGGCAGTCCCCTGCCGGCCACATTTGAGTTCCCCGGCGTCCATATCATTCTCACCTCGGGTCATTTCCTGAAAAACTGAAACTATCACCTCCATCTTCTGGTGGCAGATAGAAATGTGCAGATAAACTGAAGAACGTTTTGCTGTATCTTCTGCCCAAATAAATTCTTCCCAGAGCACAGGACTCATGACTGTCTGAGATGAGAATGAACGAGGATCATGGGGGCCATGGGCTCATTTCCACCTGGCTGGACTTAGTGTTCTTCCCTGTCCTTACCCTCTGCCCACCTCCTTCTCTTTGTGAACACTTGCCCAGGTGTTCCTTCTCCTGCCAAGATGCCTCCTCACAGCCAAGCAGGGATAATCAAATCTGGACCCTCAAACACATTGTATAGATCTCTACTGTGCAACCTAAAACACTGGAATGCGATTATGGATGTAAATGGCTATCTAATCCATTAGACCGTGAGTTGCTAAAGAGTAGTCTTTTGACTCATTCAATTTTATATCCCTAACATGTAGCATGGCATGGAGCCCTAGTAGGCATTCAGGAAAAATCTGTTAGTTTGCTGTATAGCTGAAGGGGTGAATGGGTAAATTAATAAATGGATGAATTCAAAAATGGAAAAAATAAATATACATGAAAGAATGAACCAATGAATAAACCAAATGTCTAGTCTCCACAGATACATAAATATGTACACATACATATGTACACATACTTCATAATACATGGTATTCATTTTGAAGTAATTTTCCCCACATGAAAAATTCATGTTATCATCCTTAGAGAAGATACCAGAAAGAAAAGTCTAAGATAATTCAGTTGAGGAACAGTCAGGAATCAGCGTAGCCTTGTCCACACTGGTGGGAGGCAGGGGGGTTACTTTTTGGGGATTGGCCATGATGGGTTTACTGCTGAGGGTCTTCCCCTTTCAAGGACCCGCTTCCCATTTTCAGCCCCCAGCAACTCTTTGGCTCTTTGAGTTTGAGCCTCTTACAACAACTATTGAATTCCAACAAGATCTTCCAGAACAGGACCGTGACCGTTAGCACCTGCACTTAGTCCCTGACCCTGCCTTCCCCAAGGAGAATGGGTTAAGAGGTCCAAGGCCCAAAGTCTGCAGACACTATAGCCACAATGAGTCCCAAATTTACATCCCGGCATATCGCAATCCAGGGAAGTGCATGGGGTGCCCAGGACAGCAGAGCTTGCTCCCGTCCTCACTCTGCCTTCACTTGCTGCATGACGAGTGTGACTCAGTTTACTCAGTTGTCGAGTGGGGATAATAATACTTATGAAGAAGGCACACATGGTAGGTGCCTAACAAAGGCCAGTTTCCTTCCTGCCTCACGGAAAATTTGAAGATAGTAGCAGATGACCACCAAAGACAAGCTGCTCCTGCCATTGACCTCCAAAGACCAGGCTCCCGAGAGGTGCTGGTCCCACTTGCATGGCATGCCAGCGGCACTGGCTCCCACCTACAGCTCCATTGCTTCTCCATCAGTGCTGCTGGGCCTCCTGGCCCATGTCCCAAGACGATCCATGGCTGCCAGCAGCCACAGGAGCTGCTCTGCTGAGCAAATAACTAAGCAATGGAGTGTGTCATCTGGATGAAGATTAAAAACAAGAGCAGGGGGACACCTTGGCTCTCATTTCAAGTCAAATCTTGTTCTGCCACCTTTGTCTCCCAAAGGTCAAGGACGTTGCTGTAGCAAGTGAGAATTTGGAGAGCATGATACATCCTCAGCACCGTTCATTCACACTACTGTCCTCTATATTGTCGGTCAGAAAGTGACAGAGGTGAGAGTGGGAATGAGGCTCCTAAGGCACCATTTCTGCAAAAAAAAAAAAAAAAATCTAGCCATCAAACTTGTGTTGGCCTGAGGAAGCACCTCAATCCTTTGGGGTCCTATTTCAGAACAAGGTTGTCCAAGCCAGGAAGGATTGCTAAATGGCAGGGTGTCCCAGTAGGGGGCAGAAGGACTCAGAAGTCATTCGTATTTGATCCAAGCTGAACAAATGTGCACGGGTCACACTGGCCAGAACTAGATGAGGCAGTGACCCTGAGCGAGAGCACCTCCTTAAATTTTGCACCCTAAGTGCACTTGCTTAGCTTAGCCCTGGCCCTGGGTCACAGAATCTTAGCTGTCTATTCTGAGAAGTGGGAAGATGATAGTACCTAATAACAGGCAAGATTATTGAACATTATCATGCTCCCTCTACCCATATTAACTGTTTTTTTCTCACGAGGCTGTAAGGTAGCTACAATGATTACCCCCATTCTAAAAATGGCCAAATTGAGGTGCTGTGCTCAGTTGTATCTTGCCCATGTTCCCACATCTAATAACTGGCAGAGCTGGGATTTGAACCATGGAGCTTGTCCCCAGGGTCCAGCCTCATTACCACCATGCTACACTAGCTGCAGTGCAGGGTGGGTATGAGAAGGGCCACACGGGCTAACGTAGTACTGGGGAAAGAGGCTCTTGCTATTAATAATAAGCAAAGGTGGCACTCAGTCACCCCATCTTTGCTCTGCCGTGCTTTTTTTTTTTTTTGTGAGACAGAGTCTCACTCTTGTTGCCTGGCTAGAGTGCCGTGGCATCAGCCTAGCTCACAGCAACCTCAAACTCCTGGGTTCAATGATCCTTCTGCCTCAGCCTCTCGAGTAGCTGGGACTACGGGCATGTGCCACCCTGCCCGGCTAATTTTTTCTCTATATATTTTTAGTTTGCCAATTAATTTCTTTCTATTTATAGTAGAGACAGGGTCTTGCTCTTGCTCAGGCTGGTTTTGAACTCCCGACCTTGAGCAATCCGCCTGCCGCGGCTTCCCAGAGTGCTAGGATTACAGGTGTGAGCCACCGCGCCCGGCCTCTGCCGTGCTTTTGGATGCATAACTGGGAGGGTACCAGGTGACATGGGCCCTGAAGACCCCAAGGGGAAGAACAGCCCCGGCATGCTCTTGGTCCAGCAGATTCTGGACGTGGGGCTTCATGGAGCCCACCCCAGACCTGGGTTCTGGGTGATTGACTTCTCTCTCAGGGCCACCATCCTGACATCATTAACCCAGCCCCTGTGAGGCTGTCACAAGGTTCATTCACATGCATATTAGATGTTACCTGTTAGTGATGCCCATTAATTAAGCACAGCAATTTGTTTATAATTAACTTGAGAAATTTATGACTTCAGCAAACAATTACAGGAGCTGATATAAACACATTAGGTAGCGATAGCAATGCCAAGTTTAATTGCTTTCAAGAAGAACCATTGATATGAATGTAACAGCCATCACTAGGCATGTTTGAAATGCATCAGTCCATCTCTGAGCCAACAGACCTCAGGTGGTCTGGAATGGCCAAGTTCAGCCCTTGGAAACTATTCATGGTACAGTGCTAAATGAGAAAGCAAGCTTGAAAACTATATGTGATACCTTCTCAGTTTGGTGGAAAATAATTCTTTGTATATGTATTTCCTTCTAGTATGAGGCATATACATATATTTATGAATATATATGTATGAGTATAAATAAATATATTTCTTTCTAGTGAAAGAAGTACAGAGAATGAAAAAAATACACATGAAGTACATCTAAAAGAAACACATAAATAAATGATAGTGGGTTTTACCCAGGTGATGGGATTACTATTTTAATTTTTTTCTTTATAACTGTTTTCCAAAAATTTCCAAAACTTATTACTATACAATTTTATGCATAGGAAAAATACAAGGGTAGAAAAAGAAAAGGAAAGGAAAAAAGATAGATTTTTCTTTTCCAAATAAGTTACTTTTTAAAAGGTAAGCAGACTCTTCTGTAATAATTGCGTGTGCTACTTCATTGGCATTTTAAGATGCTTTTTATTTTTGTATGAGAAAATGACAAAATAAACTCCCCATTTTCACAAACACGAGTCTCATTGTTGGGATATTCCTGACCTGGTTCTACAATTAGGGAAGAAAATCAGCACCCTTCAACTTTTAAAAATATCAGCTCATGAAAATACTGCAAGAGGTTGTTGGCAGGACTCCCACACTGCGGGTGCCTGCAGATTTGGGATAAAACACACCAGCCAGTCATTCCTACAAGGACAAACTCTCAAAAGACTCATTGAATATACCTCCTGTTGACAAGCCTGTGTATTAGAAGAGGGGTGAGAACCCATCCTGGCCAAATGATTCATCTTCCCAAAATGTCACAAATGAAGAAAAGGGACATTTAGCTAAAAGCTGTGAATGCCTTTTCAGAAAATGCACTCCGGAATGTCAGAAGTCATCTGACCCAATCTGCTCCTTCCCCAGCTGAGGGGAGGTGGCAGGGCTGTGGGGTCACTTGCTAGCCAGAGATAGTGCCCATTATGGATGCAGATTGGCTCCCTTTTTGTTAACATTTAGTGAACACTACTAACTCTGTGTCTAGCAGAGGCCTCTTAGCTTCTGCTTAATAAAAATTTTTAAGCCCGTGGTCTGATGCTCCTTAAAGCACAGTCACTGGCATACGCATTTGGCTAGGTGCTCCTTGAAAATGATTCTCTCGTCCAGGAAGTTTGAGAAATCCTGATCGTTCTTTGCCCTCTTGAAGATTCCTAATGGCATCGCTTAGCAAAGTCTTAGAGGAGCCATCACTAAAGAAACTTGCTTATCCTTGTTTAATACAGTGTTTCCCAACTCATTTGAATGCAGAATGCTTTTGGTCCTATAACATTTCTCAATATCTGAAACTAGTGTTCCTCAAAATAGTTTGGGGAAAATCAACCAAGTCACTTAGTTTGAAGACCAACAACTAAATTCGGGACTGTTCCAGATGGGCAGGTCGTTGAGAGAATGTACCCAGCATGCTGCCAGCACAGGGTACACCCTGAACAGGCATTATTTTGACTAGTTGAGTCAGAGGGAACAAGACCAGACCAGTGGATTGATGGGCTCCATTGAAAACTCACAATTTGGGCTCTGTTTTATTTTTATAGCACACGCAGAGGTGTTCCAACATGAAATAAAGTTAAAATGCTGTCTGTAAAACTTTATTCATTTGATGGGGAGCCCATTCTCTTGCTTGGATTAGAGACATAGAACTGTGCACTTTTATAATTCAGTCTACCCCCTCATCTTACAGAAGAAACTGATTGATCCTCATTTAAACCCCACGGTTTGTCTGAGGTCACAGACTATTAAGGAGGTCCAGGATTTACGTCTTCTAACTCCAGGCTTGGATGTTTCCCAGGCTCTGACCCATCCATGTTTTCAACACTGCAGCTCTGAGGTGACATCATGTGGTGGACAAAACAGGGTCTTCAAAACGAGGGAGTTTTGGACTTAAAATCTGTCACCAGCAGCTGAGTGGCACTGGACAGGAGGCTTGAATGCTTTGTGCCTCAGTTTCCCCATCTGTTAAACGGGAATCATAAACTCACCTCGCAGAGCTCTTGAGAAGATGGAATGAGATGATGCACTCAAAAAAATCACTGTCCTAACATCAGTGAGTGCGGAAGAAATTTTACTCCCTTCTCTGCATTACCATTTTGAAGATTACTTTTTCTCAAGATGGAAATGCAAGTTTTCTCGGCTCTGTGGCAGTTTGTCACTCTGGAAGGGTCCTTTATATTTGAGCAATTAGAACCTTTCCGTATCAATAAAAGAAAAATGGAATTAATAAGTGATTTGCCTGTTGATGAAAAAATAATGTTGAATCGTAAGGGTGTGAAACTGAGAAAAAGAAAATGTGTGATTTATCACATGCTGGACTCTATCTGCCAATAGGGCTTGTAGACATGGAAACCAGGTCACCTGAGATGGAGGGACTGAGGACTGTTTTCCGAATGCTGCCTTGTCATTGGCTCCAGCCCAGTGGGACGGCCTTGCTGCTGTGCCCTGATGCTGACATAGGCAGGCCATCGGTGCAGACACTGGTGTATTTTCCTGGGACAGTCATGCATTGGCAGAGGGCTGGCTGCTCTGGACTGCCAGGCAAGACTTGGAGCATTTTGCAGACAGCTGAGTCCTCGGCATGCCTGACCAAGCTCTTTGGCTGCATCACAAGAAAACTTTATTTATTCTGGCTCCTTTGAGACAGGCGTCTTGCTTTGGCCATCTAAAGAGACATCCCTCCGTCTCCAGCGCCCCGTCACCCCACCCTCTCCATGTCTTTTCTCCAGGCCCCATCTCTCATGTGTCCACTGTGCCAACCTCCTAAGTGTCTGCCAGCATCCTCCCTAGCCCCTTCCTATTGATTCTCTGCAAACAGAGATGTTTTTCCAGCTGTCAACTTACCTCCAATACCTTCCTATGGTTTCTAGAAAAAAGTCCAGAGAGCTAGTCTGACATTTGGGATCCTCCAAATCAGGCTGGTGCGCCTTTAGCATCACCTTCTATTCTTCTCATCTGTGCCTTCTTTGCTCTAATCATATTGAGCTTCTTGACATTTGTTTTTTTCTGTTCTCACCCTGTTATTTTAAGCCTCCAAGTCATTGCAGTGGCTATTTCTCCAGATAGCACCTTTTTCCCTCTTTTTTATGTTCAAAACTCAGTTTGGATATTAGCTTTTTGATGCCACTTTCTTATACTTCCTAAAATTAATCATCTTCTCTTTTATATTGTCGAACTACTCTTTATATAAACAATTAAAAAAATTTCCATTCCCCTCACTGGGTCATGAGCTCCTTTAGCGCTGGGTGGGTGTTTATTCGTCTCAGCATCTCCAGTGCCAAGCTCAGTGTCTGGTACATAGTAACTGCTCAATAAATGGATGGTTTAATGGATGGATGGATGAGTGGATGAATGGATGAATGGAAGGAAGGAAAGAAGGAAGGAAGGAAGGAAGGAAGGAAGGAAGGAAGGAAGGAAGGAAGGAAGGAAGGAAGGAAGGAAAGATCAATGTGTGACTGACTATATGGATGTGGTAGAGAGAATATACCCCAAATAGATGGAAAAGTTGGAGTCCAGTTAAGGACAATAGTTTTGCTTGGGGTGGGAGGTTGCAGCTGATTTTGTGATAAAACAAAAGGAATATAAAATATAAAATAGTCAGAAAAGGAAGTTCGTTCTTCCCCCTGGAGAAGTTTGTGCTTCTGAGAAATCATAGGAATCACAGAGGGAAAAGGAAAAAAGAAGTCAGGCTCTGCCTGCCAAGACTCAGGGGACAGGAAGTGAGCAAGGAACAAGGTTGGAAGAAAACCATTGCAGCAGAGATAGTGAGTAAAATCCAAACCCCAGAGAGAGATTTTGCTACTCATTTCTGAATTGCACAAAGCTCAACACAGGGGCTAGCACACAGTAGATGTTCAATAAACGCTTACTGAATGAGCGAAGAAGCATGTGTGCAAAGCGCTTGTGAGACTCAAGGTGGAAATATCCTCCCCCAGAGCTTACAGATCCCAGATGCAGATTTCTAATGCCCTGTCCTCCTTCCTGGAACCGCTTCTAGGGTTCCCGTCACCCTTAGTTTACAACTCAGCTCAGTATCCAAAGTCTCCTCTTCAGAAAAGGGAAGCCCTTTCACCAGCTCCCGACCCCACCCCATTTCTGACTGACTGGCGACTTTCTGACTCTCTTAGATGTTATGCTCACTTCCACTTCCCAGCTGCCACTTCCCCCCTCAGTACAGGTCACATCAACAACTGGAGGAAGCTGGCACTTCACACCTGGCTCTCCGCGAGACAGTGATGGGTCAGGGCTCCAGTGCTAGGGGAGTAAGGTCCCTTTGGACTGAACTAGCTGAACACACTTTGGGACTGTCCCCATATTCCCACTTCTGGGTCCTTCCTTGACTGTGTACCTTTTCTGTTCTCCACGTCTGTTTTTGTGTGTATTTTCTGTTTCCCCATGTTTACCTTTGTGCACCGGAGAGTTGGATACTGCTCCCATCCTGCTCCTATTCTTTTCTAGAGACTTCCAAGTGTGGGCTCTGGCTGCCAGTCCGTGATTTTGTCTCTTGGGCCATGGAAAGAGCCATCAATAAGCTGGTCATTGCCACTCTCCCTGCATGGTGCAGGACCCAGCTGTGGGTGAGTAACTGATGCTGTTGGTGCCCGTCTCCTCTCACCCCTGCAAGCTGCAGCTCCCTCTGCAATGTCTGCCACTCTGCCTGAGGGGGAGGCAGGAAGTTCTGGGGAGCTGACATCTCCAGGAGGAGCTTTCAGTTGATGGCAGATGGGCATTGCAGGGTAAGAACCCCCGTTTCCTTGTCTTCATGAGGGACAACCCCAAGGTGTGTCCTGCAGTATTCCATGTCCCTAGGGATCTTTCTCACAGTTCCCCATAGCAGCAGCTAGCTCACCTTGATCTGACACTTGTCTCGTCCCTGTCTTCCTTCCTCACTCCCCTAAAAGTATTTCTGTACAAACCCCTTCTACTGAAAGGTGGTATTACTAAGAACCTACCTAACACAAGAAAATAAATTATCAACTAGAAAGTAAGAGAAATAAACTCACAATACATAATTGCCACTTTGAAGGAAAAAACTCACAACCACCCTTTGTTTAATTAAAACACTTGAGTCCTAACTCATTAGCTCTAAGATTTCATTTTTCCCAGCCTTGAAGAGCTCTAAGAAGACAGGAGTGCAAACTCCCTGCTCCAACTCTCTGCCTCAATTCCTGCCAAAAACCAGATTGCAAGGACTCAGATAAGCTGGAAAGAGCAACTGTAACAACTTTGCTGCCGCTTCTGTTATCAGCCTACCCTGAGAAAGCAGAGGGAAAAAAAGCCATTTTTACCCTTTGAAAGCTCAAGCAACTTTCCCTGAGGGGCCTGGCATTTTCACTCCTTCCTCTGTGTGGTGTGGCCACTTCGTCCCTTCTGTCTCACTCTCTCTCCCCCTTTCTTTCTTTCTCCAATAAATAAATAAATTTTGTATTTCTTTCTATCCTAAATTTGGTCTGAGAATTCTTTCTCACCCGTGTATGAACTTCACACCCCAACATGTACCCAAATCCTTCTTAAAGTCTGCTTCTGGGAGGCGCCCAAGCTGTGACAGTCCTACAGCTGATGTTCTTGAGGGTTCCAGCTTCTATTCAGTGCCTTTTCAATGGGTTACAGTTGACAAACTCACATGGCGGTTTCAAGACCCAGTGCACACACTGAAACTCCAGGGAGTGTGGGAGTAAAAAAAAAAAATACATTGTTTAACAACAGCAACTCTAATGGAAGCAAGTTATGGAGCTAATAATGCTGATATTTTCAATGGACCGAATTAAATTATGCTTCCCATTCTTGTATCTTAATTAAAGGGATAAGAACTATTTCACATTTTAATTAGCAAGTATGTCTTGAAAAGACTTAAATTAATATGGGCGTCATCACCATAGGAGAGCAGCCCTCTGCCAAGATTCACGAGGCCAGAGAGAGCACAGGGAACCGATGGGGCTCCCGTCAGGAATGAGCAGAGCCACTGCAGGAATTCGGGAATGCTGGCTCCTTGAATTTTCAGAAAGGATAAAGGCAGAAGCCTGGTGTGCAGCTGTAACTCTTTCCTAGAACGGTCCGCTTTCTTCATGTGAATCTTCTGTAAGACATGTGGACATGAGAGCATCGAGGATGGCAGGGACAGAGAATGCCCCACTAATGACGGCTCCACCTTGCCTGGCCATCGTCTTGGATGTGAGTTCCTGGGGTTTCGGAAGCCTTGTTGGCAGAGCCTGAGAACAAAAGGGGCTCTGCCCAGGAGGCCGGCCCAGGGAGAGGTGCAAATCCACCGGTCCTGTGCCGCTGTGGGAGAGGAGCCAGGCGCTGACGGCCGTTTGTTTTTTCTGTCAGAACAGAAACACGGTGTGGGGCAAGGCTTGCTCACTACCATGGAGTGTTAGAGTCCTTCTGCAGACCCCTCGGCACACTGATTTATCTTTTTATTTTAGTTCGACTTTAAAAAATTCCATGAGCAATACATACGTGTTGTAAAAAATAATTCGAAAACACATATACACAAAGAAGTAAGAAACAACACAAAAAGAAAACGTAATCCTGTCACCCAGAGATAATCACTGTGGACACCTGAATTTCTTCTAGATCTGCCCCACCTCCTCCTGGATACCGGTTCCAAGGATCCCGGGCAAGAAGGGTGGGGCAGAGCGTAGTGATCATGTTCTCCTGCGGCTGCTGCTTCTAAACTCTTCCTCCAGTCTCCCTTCATAATCCCCTTGCACTATCTTCTAGCTCTTCCAGATTTTTCTGGTTCACTCCATTTCAGCCATGAGCAAGCCCTACCTCCTTCATTTCCCAGAGGACAGTTCACACAAGCCTGTTGTATAATGACTTTTATTGAAGGGTTTGGGTAAAATGGGATTTCAGCATGGGAAAAGGAAGATTAGACACCATTACTGCTGCCTGGAGAACTCTAGTTGCTGTTTCTCTCTCTGCAAGATGCAAGGTCCTGCCACCAGATCACTTGGCCCTGTCTTCTTTCCCCAAATTCTCCTCCCATCTGCTGTCTTCTTGTTTGTTTCCTGTTCCCCAAAAACTCCTTTCTCTTGGGTGACAAAGGGACCACTCTAGAGTTCCTAGGACTTTGTTATGCTAAGTAATTTAGTTCCCTTTTCATCTCAGTCTCTCACATGCAGACTGGCCCAGGGCCTTCCCTGCTGTAACAAAAAAGACAGGGATTTTCTAAATCAAATAGACATCTACCACAGAGATGAATCTGCCATCCTTCTAGAAGGCAGAGCATTGGGGTTTTATTTTATTTTAATTTCTCCCTTCCCATGAATTGAAAAAGTCTTAAATGAATACTCTTTAGCTAAATTAGTGTGTACGTGTGGGCATGCACACACCTGAACCATGTCTTTGGACTCCATTCTTGGAAGTGAAAGTCTAGGTGAAGAAATATGACCAATTTCAATGCCTTTGCTACATTCTGCCAAATCAGAATATAGCATGTAGAAAGAAAGGGGGTGTCACCCTCCCTCACACAGTGCCAAGTGAGAATCTGTTTCCTCTTAGCCTGGCTGGCTTTGGATAATATAATTTAGAGGGGAAAAGAATTGGCCGTTTGGATAGGTACAAATCACACCTGCATGTTGGTATAATTTCAAAAGCTGTTTCTAGCCATGTGTGGGCAGAGCCCAGGGAGGAGGAACCCTCTGTGGAAAGCCCACATGTCACCTATTTGACTACATGCTTCCAGCTGGAATCCTAAGTTCTGCACAGCCATTTATCAAAGAGTCTCCAAATGCCACTTTCCAATCTGCATCAGACCTTTTCTACATATTAATGCGATTCTCTTACTAATGCATATATTTTTGCTGTTCTACACACATTTGCATTTGAAACTCTTAGGAGCTTGCAGGGTAAGCCAGCTCCCTGGGGGAAAAGGGTTCTGTTGCTTCTCCTTGGGGTCCCCGATGACATCCTGAGCGGGTCACATGAGTGTCAGGATCGGCTCTTGCAGCACGCTCTCCTCTGTCGCTAAATGTGGGCTCCGGCCCAATTCTGGACTCAAACCTTCTCTTCCTCTGGGCAAGGCCCACTAGCTCCCTTGGGCTTTCCCACTCAAGGTTAATGGATCTGTGTTAGAGGTGTCTGGCCCCTTGCTTTGCCCAGGGTGGGATCAAGGGCCTGGAGCTAAGTTAGGAGTTTCTGCAGAGGTGATTTAGACCAGGGACAGCCAGACAGTTGAACCAAGTCTGTCCTTTGGGAATATTTTCGCAGTCTTTGACCAGCTACACTGCATGGCCCTGCAGGGGGACTTTGAGTGTCACTCCCGGGAGCAGGCCCCAGAGCTGGGCCCACAGGAGTTTGGGCTCTGAAGAGAGCTCCTGGGTGCTCACTGCCATCCTCTGCTCCTCCCTTCCCTGGGCCCAAGCATGGGGATAGCTGTCACTGCCAGTGGGACCTTGAGAGCTTGCTTAGAAGCCTTAGAGACAAGGGAGTGATTAACCCACTACAAACTGAAAGCAGCGTGATGGCATGACTGCCCAGGTGAACATGAGAGCCCCGGTAGGTGGCGGTGCTGCCTTGGCCTTTAACCTGCCTCCCTTCACCCTGTAGTGCATGAACACCTGCCATCCAGCAAGGCGGCACCCTGGACTCTCCTTGCTCACCCCGCCCCCTCCAAACCTTGCTGCGCCCCATTCTGACCTCTGGGCTCCACATCCCGGTTTTGATTCTGCATCTTAGACTTTAGGCTTATGCAGTGTCTGTCAGGATCCTGGGTTGTTCTGGAATTCCGATGGGCATCAGTTCTGTTTTCATGATCCAAGATGCCACAAGCAAAAATTCCTGTCTGGGCTCAGTCCTGTGTCCAGGAAGCTGAATCCAACCTGGGGACAGGGAGGCAATAGCTGGTCCTCACATCCATCCTTCCAAAGTCACAGATGATTCACGAGGAAAGGTCTGATGCATGCATCTCCCCCTTCTCCGTACCTCCATTGCAGGCGCCCCCACCGCAGGTGACTCACGTGTCTGCGGCCTGTGCCTGCCTGCCCGGCTCTATGGGCTTTATGCAGTCACAGCCACCAAAGCTCTTCGCCCCCAAGACCCTGGACCCTCTCTGGCCAGGAGGGCAGCTGGAGTCTTAGCAAATCCCCCAAGTTGAGGGAGGAGGGTTCTGAGCTTTTGTCATTCCCAGGCAATTCCCTGTCATTCCCATTCCTGGGAAGAGACTATTAATCACTAACTAGGACCAGCCTCAGCCCCAGCCCACAGACTCAGGGCTGGCATTTCCTGGTTTGAGCGTAATTCTTACCAGGAGCAGGGGAAGAGCCCAGGAAACCAGGAAACTGTATTGGTTCCCCAGGGCTGCCGTAACAAATTACCCCAAACCAGGTGGCTTAAACCAACAGAAATTTATTCTTTCACCATTCTGGGGGCCAGAAGTCCAAAACCCAAGTGTTGGTCGGGTTGGTTCCTTCTGGAGGCTCCAAGGGACATGCCTCGCTCCTAGTTTCTGGTTCCTGCCAGCAATCCTTGGTGCTCCTTGGCTGTGGATGTGTCACTCCAACCTCTGCCTCTGTTGCCACATCACCTTCTCCTTGGTGTGTCTCAGCCCTCTCCTCTCTTCTCCTCTCCTCTCCTCTCCTCTCCTCTCCTCTCCTCTCCTCTCCTCTCCTCTCCTCTCCTCTCCTCTCCTCTCCTCCCCTCCCCTCCCCTCTCCTCCCCTCTCCTCTCCTCGACACTGGTTCCTGTATTTAGGCCCACCTGGGTAATCTGGGATGACCTCATCTTAACATCTGTTTTGGTTTGTTTGTGCTACTATAACAAAAATACCATAAACTGGGTAATTTATAAATAATATAAATTTTTTCTCACCGTTCTGAAGGCTGGGAAATGCAAGATGAAGAAGCCGCAGACTCAGTGTCTGTGAGGGGGCTCTCTCTGCGCCCAGGGTGGCACTTTCCCTCTGTGTCCTTTGGAGGGGACGGACGCTGTGTTCTAACATGGTGGAAGGCAGAAAGGCAAAAATAGAGTGACCTCTCTCCCTGAAGTCCTTTTATAAGGGCGCCTGATCTCATTTATGAGGGCAGAATCCTCATGCCTCAGTCGCCTCCTATAGTCCACACCTCTCACTGTTGCATTAGGAGTCGAGTGTCAACATAAATTTTAGAGGGGTCAAAACATTCCAACCGTAGCAATATCCTAAACTTAATTACATCTGCAGAGAAGTTTTTTCCAAATGAGGTCACATTCACAGGTTTTGGGGGTTAGGACATGGACAAATCTTTTTTGGGGTCACCCTCCAACCAACCACAGAGCTCTACCCTGAACCCCAGCTGCATGCTGGATCCACATTCCTGTCTGCCCCCCTAGAAGCAGGGCCTTGTCCCCAGGGCTCTGGGCCCCTTGCTGACTCCCTGCCCAGCCTGTGGGCCTGGGAACCTTGTCCAGCCCCACTCCTCACTCATGCCAGCAAGGTTCTCCCGACTTATGGACCAAATTCTTCATTCCCCCCAAAACTGTCAGAATTGATAAGAGTTCACTGCACCCCATTAGGCACAGAACAGGAGATGGCTGGACTCTGGCCGGGGATGCAGACAGTGGCTTAGGGAAAGGACACAGGCTTTGGTGTGAGACAAATCTTGGTTCTTGGCCTCAGTACTCACACCCATATTAGGGGTTCACTCAATGTTTCTGAGCCTCGGTTTCTTCTGCTGTAAAAAGAGGGATGGCACAGGGTGTCTTGCCCTTTACTGTCTTTTATCCTCTTCCTGCCACCTTCTGGGGTAAGGGCCTTTGTTGCTACAGAGAAAAGAGGCAGTATCCAGTGTGGTAGTATTGGGATGTGGAAATATGGCAGAATTATGCTGAAGAGGAAAAGCTGCTCCCTGTCCCAGGTAGGAAACTAGATAGGACTGGAGGCCTAGGGCCCAGGGCCCTGGGGGTTCAGCAGCAGGGCGAGGATACACAGGGCACTGCTGACCATCGACACAGAGTCTGTGGGAAATGTCCACTCTTGTGGTAGAGCACCTGCAGAACTTTACAGAATTGACAGGCATAACTCAAGGGCTGTAAACAGGAAGTGCTCAGTTGGTGTTAATTCTCTCTCCTCCTATTTTCTTCTTCTGCTGGAGCCAGCGCTGCCCATCCTAGCTTCCTCCCTTGCATATCTAACACCACTAAGTCCAAGCGTGCCTCTTGACCTCACGATAGCACAGAAACCTAATACTCCCAGCCTCCTTGTATCCCCCTAAAATGGGTTAATCCGGGGCCCTGTGTGCCAGCCCGAAAGCCACCCCTGTGACAGCTGGCAGGAAGGATGGCTGTGCAGTCACCACGCAGAGCAGAGCTGGGAGGGGGAGGTGACGTGTGATCACGGGTTAGTTTTAGCTGGAGTCCACTTCTGATTATAAGCGTCACACAGGGCGGGTTTTCAGTCATGTCTACTTTAAAGCAAAATTTAGAACGAAGGAGTCTTATCATTTTCTGACAGTCACTATGGATTTTTGTGATCGGTGAGTTCAGTTTAAACTAGTCACAGTTGACAATGAATATGCAAACAGATGCTAAATAGGGCCTTTGCTCATCTTCCTACCCCACAGTGAGTGTTATGCCACATTTGGGAGTGTGAGTGTCACCCTCCCGTGTCCAACCCTGAGTGCCTGCTGGCCTGTCCCCAGGTTGCCTTCCCCATCTTCCAAGATTGTTCAGAGCTTGAATCACCTAGACCTGAGCCCAGGTTGGCTTTTCTCTGCCAGTGAGAGAGCACCCACTCACACGCCCCCCTGACTATTTAACTGAGCTCTGCCCAGGGCCTTTTGTGGATGGGCAGAGGAGAACATGTAGCCCTTTAAACACGCTTAATTAAGTGGGGGAAATACTGGGCTCCTTAGCAACAGGCTGGGCCTTGAAGCCAGCCTCCCGGCGTATTTGCCCAGCGTGCTCTGTGTTTGCGTGTTTGAAATGGGATAGATCTGTCTGGAGAATGCCCGTGCATACTGCATTAGGACACACTCTTCCCGGGCACAGCCAGGTTTGGGGCAAGCTTGGAGGAATGTGCCCCCGCCACCCGGACTCTCCCATAGATGAGCTGGGATTCTGCTGTCAGAGAGGTTAGCCTGCTGCTGCCAAGCACGGGCTCCAGGATGTAGAGGCAACGGCAATGCTAGTTGGAAGTGATATTTAAAATATTTAATAACAGGAATAGCACAGGCACCAGCCAATCAGAGTAAGCAATAGCCGTAAACAACAGACAGTGCTGTGCTGGTGGCTGCTAGCTGGACGTCAGCGTCACGCAGTTTCACACACATTCTCTCATTTCATGAGAGCCACTCCCCTGTGAGATGGGTTTGGGTACTGCCCTAATTTTAGAGATTTCCTACTTTTGAGGGTCAGTGAGGTCGTATGTCTTCCCCAAGGCCATGCAGTTAGAGGGAGAGCTGGAAGCCAAGTGCCCTTCATGTTCTTTCTACCATACCACGTGTCTTGCACCTATGCAGATGCCCGAGCTGGGCCAGGTACAGGAGGATCCAGCGCAGCCCCACACCCTGCCCCCAGCTTGTGGCTGGGCTGCTGACTGGTAAGCCCAGGGCAAAAGGGGGACACAGCAATGCTCTGGGATTGGTGGTCACATCTGGGCAGAGCCAAACACCCAGGGTGTGCCCTTGTGTACCCCCTGCCCACAAGGCACTATGGTCCTACGGGAGGCTCCGAGGAAGAGAGGGCTGCATGGACAGAGAGGAGCACTCTTGGAAGACAAGGACATGGGTGTCTGTTTGGGAGGTGATCCCAGGAAGTACAACAAGGAAGTAGGAAAAGTTAACCAGGGAAGGTGAAAAACCAATAAAGTGAATACTAGTGAATGAGTTCCCATGTGGGCTAGGGGGTCGATCCTCTGGGGTCTTTCTGAAAACCATGTGGCCCTTGACTTGGAATTGTGCCACTGGAGGGCAGGGAACCTGGGCCACTTATTTACTCCCTGTCATCCCGCAACCCCAGGGCATTAACTCCCCTGCATTTTGCAGTTGTGCCTGGACACTCAGAGCAGGCTCAGGATGCCAGCAGGGCAGAGAAGAGAGACACATACTGGGCCTGAGGGCCGAGAACGATCCTCAAGAACGGTCCTCAAAGCCCCAGGTAAACTCAGGTAGGCTAGATGAAGCACGGGGCGTGGGCTATACCCACAGATCCCAAAAGACACTAGAAAACAGGAGACAGGATTGCACCATCATGGGTTCATTTTCTCCAGGTAGGGAAGGAAGGCCTCGATGTTTCAGGCCTATGTCATGCCCACGACAGTGCTCAGTTTTCTGGGAACCTCAGGAAATGTGTCCCTCCCCATTCCAGCTATGAAATGTCAGCGTCTGGACGTCCCTCCCCCTCATCCTCTGGTTTAGTGGGGCGGGGGGACCTCTCAAGCCTCTACAGTGGGAGGGAGCCTTGCTTTCGGCTGTGGTGGCAAATGCCACCCCCCAGACTGACAATCTGCTCTCCGTCATGGCCGCTCACGCCATTCTGCAGCAGGCACCTCCACCCTGCCAGAGGGTCTGGTGGGGACATCTGACAGATACACAATGTTTTAATTTTGGAAACCATTGATCTAGAGCATGTTAACAAATGGCTCCTGTTGGGCCAAACGTTGTTTGCCATTCGTCTTGTCTTATCTGAGCATTGACAGCATCTAGATAGGAGCTATGTCAGTTCTCAGGGACAGATTCTCACGCTGGCCCCCACCCACAGCGGGCTGGAATTATCCCTCCAGCCAGTGAATGACAAGGGAAGTGCCTCTGAGAGGGGCTCAGGGTCCAAGGATAGGAGAAAGTGGCAGGAAATGGCCTGGAAGTGGCTAAGGAAAGGTCTCTCAGCTGCGCTGAAGGGTCATTTCCAGCACGTGTAAGTGGTGGGCTGGACAACAGCTGGACTGTTCCTCGCTGACCAACCGCCACGAGCAGCTTCACTGACGTGAATAGTGCTGGACCAGGGGCTCATCTCGGGGTGGGGTGGGGGAGCTGGCCTCTCTTTTCTGTCATCGCACCACCTGTGACACAAGCAGAGACGTCTCTGCACCGGTCCATCTCATCAGGCTGCTGGTCTGGGTTGTGGCAGGACAGCACTGAGAAAAGCAGAAGTTGCCAGGGGGATGCATTTTATTTATGAATCAATGCGGGTGAGTCAGAGTCAAGAAAGCCCGCGTAGGACAGGCAAGGCTGGGTAGTGTGACTCGCCTACTGTCCTGGGGTAGCATCAGAGACGTCAGCCCATCTGAGTAAAGACACGATGTGCCAGAGGAAGGATGGAGTCCAGGAAAAAGCTGGGCTACAGAGAGGAGGGTTGTTAGCTTGTTCCCAGCCCTGCCTTAGAGATAAGTCTGCTGCTTTGGGGTGAGGACAATTTCTGGATCTTAGTGGAGATAACCCTCCTACTTCCTAATATTCCTTTTGCCTTGTTTTGACACACCAAGCAAATCTCAGAAAAATGTTTTGGCCTCCTCACCACTGTAATGGGATATCCTCAATGTTGTAATGGGGTATCTGCAATGATCTGATGGAGTAATTCATGGGCGTTGGTTGGAATTGCTGCCTGGCATCTCTCCCTGCACTGTGGTAGCCATATCCAATTCAATTTCCCTCTTTCCCCCACTCTCAGCCCTTGTGCTTTGGAGGCACCAACTTTTGGTTTAGAGTGGAGCATGTGATCCAAGTCTCAGGCGATCAGAATATAACATTCCTCTGCTGGGCACAAGGATCGGTTCAGGGATGGCTATGTGACCTCATTAGAGCCAATGAGATGCTGAGGCTTCTAGGAGAGCCTCTCTTACTCTGGCTAGCTAGACCTAAAGCTGGCAGGATGGGATCCCCAAAGGCGGAAGCTACTTTGCCATCCTGTGGAGCTCCAGGCAGAAGACAGGTAGAAGACAGAACCCAAAGAAGGGAAAGGCTGGGTCCTGATGCCACTATTGGATCCCTGAATCCACCTGTAGCTGAAGCCAGACTTATTCCCCAAGAACTTTCAGCTTTGAAAGCCAATAAATTCTTTTTTGTGCCTAAGTCATTTTGAATTAGGATTTCTGTCTCTTGCAAAGGAAGGAGTCTCAGCTGAAACACCCGGATAAGGAAGAACAGGATCCAGTCCCCTTTATAAATCATTAGGTTGGCATCGTCACTTTGCACCCGTGTCTTTTGAGCCCAGATGGTGTGAGTTTGTCCCTGAAAGACTGACAATTTTGGGGTGTACTGAAAAAGTCTACTTTCTGAACTTGGATGGCTGAGAACTTGGCCAGGGTGTAACCCACCTACGAAAGACTCTTTGTGAGTGACCATTTCTGGCACTGAGTGACATTACCGTGGTCACTGCAGATGGTACCTTATTGTATATCCTTCCTACGTGGCAGGGAAAGAGCAGGGACTGGGTCACATATCACTCATTCTTTTAGTCATTGAGGAATTCTTTCTTCATGAAGGAAGTGAGCAAGGCAGTGGTGAACATAGTCTAGTAAAGTTGACCGAGGTAGGAGTAAGACCCCAAATGTTGCACTGTACAACCAGTGTGTATGCTGCAGGAGCTGTCATTCCTGAAATGTCCATGTGGGGGCTTCTCTGGGAGCTACTAGCCCAGCCCAGCACATGCCTGCTGGGGAGCTAGTGCCAAATGCTTCAGGGCACTGTCCCCACCAAAGCTCTGGCTGGGAGACACCTGAGCAAGGGGGTTGGCTGGTGGATGGCAAGGGGTCACTGGGGAGCACAGAAGTATTTCTGTATTTTTAACGACTGGTATAGCTTTATTAGTGAGTATTGGCTGCATATCAGGCCTGAATAAAGACCAGATTTTAAAGAACTTTGCATGCCAAGTTGAGGAACTTTTATTCTGTCTTGAAGACAATGAGGAGTCATTGGGGGTATCGAGGAGACTGACCTGGCCAGATCTGTGATTTAGAAGCACACTTCTGGGGCCGGCATGGAAGGTGATTGGAGGAGAGCCCAGGGAAAGGCAATCTGGGAAGGACGCTGGCCGCAGTGGTCCAGGCCAGGGCGGGGGGTCCGAGTCGGATCAGTCTTTTCCTGGTTAGAGGTCACTGAACGGGGACTCCTGGAAGGATGTGGCTTTGAAGTGACGTGCATGGTTTGGTTGAGTTTCTATAAAGCTTGACGCTTTCTCTGACGGTGTGGGGTAGGAGCTGGCTGTTTTAGGCAGTTTATTTCCTATTGTATTTAGGAAGGTCCTGAACACTCCCAGGAAACATGCCCTTGCAAGATATCACCCTTCTTTCCTTAACACGGATGCTCCACTGGGATTCTGAAAAGCTTCAATTCACTGATATATATCCGCGAGAGAGCCGCTGAGCCATTTAAGCTTTAACTATCTCTACTTGAAAGGCTCAAGATAAAGTCTTCCACTGCTGGGGAGGAGGGCATTTAAGTGGCTTAGGCCCTCAACCAATTGCATGCCACCAGCAATCCTGAGAGCACCCCTGAATGTTAATTTCATGACTCAAAATGAGTGGGTCATCAACCTTGGGAAATTCATTCATTAAACATTTCCAAAGGGTCTACTGTGTACCAGGCACTGGGGATGACAAACATGCCTGCAGGAAGTGCCGGAGGTTTCTTCTGCTCCTTTTGCACAAGTGCATCACAAAACACTTCACCAGCCCACAGATGGAAGAGGAATTGGCCAGGCAAGTGCAACTCCCCTATTGTATTTCCTCATTAGGCAAAGCCTGCTGTGCACCTGGGCAGAGGCAGTGACCAGGGCAACGCAGGAGCTCCAGGACCTGCCCACTTCCTGAGTGTGCTGCCTGCCTCCGTTTCCCTAAGGTAATTCCTTTTTGGTGTCCAAAGCCTACAGTTCTAAGTGACCAGAAGTCAAAGTGAGCACTAGTGTGATAGGTCACTTCTGTTATTCCCAAGTGTCAGAGAACCCTGTTCCTGCAATGACCCTCATTATTGTACCCACCATGGCTTCTGCAGAGCTTGGAAGTATAGCTACAAGGGCCCAAGTCGGCCATTCAGCCCAGACCAGACTTGCGCTTTGGGGACAGTACCCCAATTAAGTATGCAATATGGCTCTTTGCTGATAATCCCCTGGCAGCTGCCGGGAGGCAGGGGCAAAGCCGCTTCTTACTGAAGAGCTTTCTTTTTAATTCAAAACTGGGCTCTTAAAGGAGACAACTAGTCTTTTTGTAGGTACTGAACATTTAAAAACTAACATCATAAAGGACAGATTTTGGACACAAAGACTAATAGGTTCATCATGTAGAATCTTGAAATAGCCTGTCTGGCCAGCTGTAGGTGCGGGTGTGGCGGGTACTGCGAGGAAGAATTGTTGAGGGTAAAAGGGGAAACAGGCAGGCCAAAGATGGGAGAAGGAGAAGACAAACTCTGGAAGGATCCCAACTGTCCTGAGGGCCAGCCTTGTTGGTGGGAATGGAGAGGCTGAGCAACTTTCCTGGGGACACCCAGGGACATTGAGTGACCTAATGGGAGGAATCTCCTGGAATCCTGGATTAGGATTAATGCCGGTAACAGCTGACACTTAGGCTGCACTTACTCTGTGCCAGGCGCTATTCTATGTTCTTTGCGTGTATTAACTCATTCAATCCTCACGACAATCTTATGAGAGAAGCACTATTATTAATTATCATCATCTTCCAAATGATGGATGGAGGCAGAGAGAGGGTAAGTGATTTTCCCATCATCGACCTGGTGAGTGGGAAGATGGGATTCAGAGTTGGGGAATGGGCTTAAGAGCCTGTGCTGATGACGACAGCACTAGGAACCAGTCTGGGAACAGGCCCTGGAATGGGCCTGCCCAGAAGCAGCAGGATGACCTGGAGGAAGTTACTTGGACCCTTGATTTTTTTTCATGTATACACTGGGGGAGGGGTGGGGAATAATGAGTTATGGTGAAGGGTAAATGAGACTGTGTGAGGGCAAGTGCTCTGTGGGCTGGAGGGCTCTGTGTGCATGTCCCTTGTGGCTACTTAATTTGCTCCTGGGGTGAGGGGAGGAGAAGCTGAGGGATTGGCTTTTCCAAGGAGCACCCAGCTGGGGCCCCAGAGACTCTGGATTTTAGGAGAGCCACTGAGGCTGCAGAAGGGGGAAGGAGCAGCAGAGAAGGACCCAGGGAGGAGAGGTGACCCTGGTCTCCAGCCCACCACAGGGCTCCGTCAGACCCAGAGATGACCTCGCTTCCACCCAAGACCCTGACTGGGGAGCCCTCCCAGGCCTCCAGGTGCGAGGAGCTCGGGTTGCTGACCTGGGCTCTGGGCCTGCTCTCCATACCCCAGAGGTTTCCAGATACTGTGCCAGAGCCTTCCTCTATCCCTGCTCCCCCTCTCTAAAGCCCCCTTAGCTTTCACATCCACGGCCGAGAAAGCTCAGCCCCCTGCATGGCTCACAGTGCCGGGTGTTCCTCTTTCTCCCTTTTGTCAGATGTATTGGCTGCATGTTTGTGGCTCCCTCTCTGTCCTGACAGCTCTCCAAGCTCAAGGAACTTGCTTACTCCCAGAAGGATGCACAGCCTTTCCTTGAGCGAGCCCTGGACAAGTGTTTGTTGAATGGGATGGAGGGGTGGCCGGGGGCATGGCCAGAGCCTTCCTTCCAGCTCCACTGTGCAACCGACCGTGGGTGAGTTCCAAGACCTCTCCGGGCCACAGCCTTCTGTCTGATGAAGAGGGTTGGCCGGATCATTCAGAGGGACCTGTAGCTCTGACCTTCCGAGGGTCCCAGGGATGGAAGGCTGGAGGTGACAGCTTGTCTGGCGAGCACAGGTCGTCCTGTGGGTCGGGGAGGCTGTCCACACCTCCACTGTGGTCTCCCTGCCCAGCCCTTATCTTTAATACCTGCTGGTTCTCCCCGGTGGCTGTGAGAAGTCCTTTAGGACCCTGAGCGGGTGGAACTAACACCAACTTTATTCATCTGGCAAGAAGAATTTGGTTGGCAATAAATTGCTTCTCCAACGAGAGCGTAATCACTTCTCATCAGATTAGTCCTCGCCAGGAGCTGTTCTGAAAGCCTTTCTGTGGCTGAGGCAGCGCTGACTCCAAAGGAAAAAATTAAAAACAAATTAGATGCAAGGGTGATGAATTTGATGAAGGGCAAAGATTCCTGGAGGCTTTTCCGCCCACAGAACAGCTTAGGAGGTGGGGAGTGGGTGGCAGGCAGTCTGAAGAAGCTGCCAGAGAAGTCTGAGGAAGGGGAGCCTGCTACTCCCCCACAATCTCTCTCCTCGGTCTTGCGACAGTGACAGCGAGTCTCAGCTCTGATCCTGCCACTCATGCAGATGTCTACTCTCCGTCAGAGCCGGCAGTCCAGCATTTCCCACGGCCTGTCCTGTGAGCTCAGTGAAGCCCCGGCTCTCAGTCCTTTCACATCCAAACACAGCTTGCATGAAAGGATCACTCGAGGCAGACACAACAGAACTGCAGACGTGAGATTCTGTGTTCTCATCCATACCACACAGCCAGAAAGCCTCCGAGACCGATGGCCAGACCCAGAGCTAAGCCTTGGGGGAAAGGCCACAGGCTTCCCTAGAGTCTCAGGTCCTATTCAGGCGAATGTGCAAATTGTCCACGTATCCTGACACCTTTCACTTCACCAATGAAAGCTTGCAAGGGTCTGAATGTTTGTGTCCCCACCAACTTCGTGTGTTGAAATCCTAACCCCTGGGTGACAATATTTTAGGAGATGGGGCCCTTGGGAGATGATTCGGTCATGAGGGCTCCGGGATGAGTGCCCTTATAAATGACACCCAGGAGAGCTCCCTTGCCCTCTGTCATGTGAGGACACAGCAAGAAGATGGCCCTCTAGCAAGCAGGAAGCAGGACCTCACCAGACACCCAGTCTGCCAGTGCTTTGATCTTGGACTTCCCAGCCCCGAGACTCTGAGAAATGAATTTCTGCTTTTTGTAGCTACCCAGTTTATGGCATTTCATTAGAGCAGCCTGAATGGACTAAGACAAAGCTCATCTCTGACATCCATCTCGCTAGTTAGCGAGGCCCCTATTTTCACCAATAAAACCATTTCTGACATGCCTTATAGTATTTGTTGTCTCAGCTATTGATTGAAATACAATAACAGAGGTGCTTACACCTGTTGCTTCTGGTTTGGGCTTCCTCTTCAGTGTGCTCGCTGGCTGATGGCTGCACTGAGGATTCTTGAAGAGGGCAACTGCCCTGAAAACTGAGCTCCTCTCTGCACTGGAATATTTGAAAGTAAATTAATGAACACCATAACGAGGCACCACAAATGTGAGGCCTTGTGACTCTGTAAGTTTTTGACTTTGGGGGTAGTAAGTAATTTACTAATTTATCTCATAAAGCTAGAGATGCAGCCACCGACTGAACTCAAATCCCAGCCATGGCCCCTGATCTCATCACTAGCTGAGGAGAGGACCCTGGCCACAGATGGAACCACCAAACCCTCCAGAGCAGGGACCCTGGGCAACCACCTCAGCCACAGAGGGGCCGGCCCAGATTATAGCACAGTGCATGGTCATAATTATTCAGGCCACAGGATGAGCTTTCAAGCCAGCCTCAGAGCTCCCTTCATCAATTCAGTTTGGTTAGAAATTTATGTCAGTTGTGTTCCTGAGAGAGAGGTGGATTTTCACCTCCTTCCAACACACACCACTAATTCAGGCTTCTGGGAGTTACTGGGGACGAGGGGTGGTGGTGCAGTGTTTACTTCCTGTAAACATACTGCCTAGATTTTTGTCACATTTGGGGACTCAGAGTCAGTTTAGCATTTTAAAGAAGCTAAAAAATATGTAAAGCATCCTAATAAAAATATAGTTAAAGCCCAGGCGGGAGGAATAATCATTACAGTAATGCGCCTGGCTGGTATTCCCAAAGGCACCTTTGGCTTATGCAGAAATCCTTCCCCCTGGTTGCTGGTCTCAGGAAATGGCAATGTATTTACTTTTTGATTTTTTTTGAGAACAGTGGACTTTCTGAGTCTGGTTTTGGAAATTCCATCTCGGTTTTTACTTATGAAGCACAGCATAATATAGACAGGACCAGGAATGCGTCCTGAGTTTTGGAGTCAGACGCCCAGAGCTCCTGTCCCAGCTCTGCCACTGACTGACTAGCTGAGCGACACTGGGCTCTTTAACTTCTCTGAGCCTGAGATTCTTCATTTGTGAAATGGGGCTAATAAAGCTCACAGGAGGTTATGGGACAGTTAGACTGATCAGTGTTTGTCAAGTACCTGTCATTTAGCAGGTGCTCAGTGAAGAGTCATTACTAACAGTCCAAGGCCAGCCTGACAAAGAGGCTGTGTATGAGACATGCTTTCATGGGGGTGATATTAGCAGTCCTGGCCTGGAGAGTAACTATCTGTGAGCCTTAGTGGACCTAAGGCCCAGCCGAGGGTGGTGGGTGGGCCTCAGATCAGGGCACAGTGCAGGTCACATTTGGTCACTGGGACCCCTATCCCTGAGCATCATGGAGTGGGAGCCGCAGGAGGACTAAACAGCCCTGTGTGGGTGCAGGGATTCTTGTTTTATTTTCCATAGCGCTTCCTAAATGTAGTATGCATTTCAGTCACCTGGGGATCTTACACAGCAGATTCGGAGTCAGTAGGTTGGGGTGAGGTCTGAGGTTCTGCATTTCTAACAAGCTCCCAAGCCATGTCCATGTTGTTGGCCCAGGGACCACACCTGGAATAACTCAGTGCTGGAGCAGAGGTTCTCAGCCCAGGCGATACATTACAATTACCTGGAGAGATCTAAAAAAAATACTTATGTCCAGGGTTCAGCTCAGATCAGTTCATTAGAACCTCAGGAAGAGGGGCGGTGGGCAGGGGGGTGGGATGGAGGCATGGTCAAAACAGCTTTGGAGTCTTTTTCATTTTAACTACTGACCAATGACTTCCCGATGGCCTGATCCTGCCCACTATTCAGCAAGGAGCATCTGGGGTTTTGTCACTGAAATGCTCCATTGTGGAGGGGACAGGGAAGCTGTTGGGGACAGGGAAGCTGTTGGCCACAATGGCAGCCCCTCCAGCCCCGCCCTGCAGCTGCGGCAGCCCCCTCCCTTGATCCCCGACCCCCTCCCTGTGCCCTGGCACACAGGCTGTTGCAGAGCCCGCAGAGATGGCCAAGAATGGAGCAGGACTGGAGAATGATTTCACGACCCCCCTGTCGTGGGGTTGCTGCTCCCAAGTCTAGACTGCCTGGGCTTCCTGGCCCCCGGCCAGATGTGTGGGGCTTCTTGCACAGGCAACAGGTCTTCTCTGTGCTCACTGTGCTCACCATAGCTGGGACTGGCAGCAGCTATACCTTCAAGGGTCTCAGCCCAGGGCTCAGTTAGGGTGGAGCAGGCTAGGCTAAGGGGGGCCAGGGTCCATGACCAGATGGACTCACAAGCTGGCCAAGTGACTGGTGTGGGATAGGCAGATTTTGGGTGGGGGCTGAGGGTTAGAGTGTCTGGGAAGAGGTAGCAGGACGCTGATCACAGACCCTGGCAACCAGAGCATGACTCTTGGGGCCTGGAAAAAAGGAGGGTGTAGGGAGCAATGCTGGACTCTGGTTCCAGTACCTCCGAAACATGGGCCAGGGAGGGACAGCAGGGTGGTACAGCCTAGCGAGGTTGACACATAGAACTAACCTTCCTGCAGTCCAATGGGTCCTCTCCTATGGTTGCAGAGCACCCACGCCTTAGAGGGGCTGTGTGTTTGCGGGTGTCTACATACATGGACATTCACTGGGTGTTCAGTGGGGACAAGAATAGACTCTCCTTCTCTCCCTCCCCTCCCCTCCCCTGGTTCAGGTCCTCATAACCAAGAACTAGACCATTGCCACAGTCTCCCATATGAGGCTTCCAGCCTTTTCTTTCACTGCAATTGTTTTTTTCTGCCACACCATAGCCAGAGAGATCTGCATAAAAGGCAAATCTAGTCAGCTCACTCCCTGTCTCCCCGTTTAAAGTACTTTGGTTGTCTTTGTTTTAGCATAACTTACTTCTAGCTGAGCCCCTACCTGCAGGAACTACTGAATACTTCCTGAAAAACCCAGGCTGAGTTATATCCCTGGGCCTTTGCTGGTGCCTAGAATGCCTTCTTTGCTTCTGCGCTATGTCCTATCTTCTATCCTATCCTCCCTGTCACCTGCTGCCCACCGTACGCTCATGCACATGGACCCACACACATGCTCAGTACACACACAAATGCCTAACAGTAGGTCTAGACCTCCTCTATTAAGCTTTTCTTTATCCCGTTTTTCCTTTTTCTCTCTCCTCCACTGACCCCACTCACTCATCCACTCCAGAGTCTGTACAAACTTCCAGCACAGTGCCTGGTGCATTATTGCACTTCCTGATACGTTTCTTCTAAATCCCCTGAGACACCCGAAACTTAGAGAGGATGGCTGGGTCCCCGTTAGGGTCAGCACCATACACCTTCTTTCTGCTGAGGGCAGAGCAGAGGAGGAGGGAATCTGAGACAGCATTCCCTCCACGACACGCTTCCGTGCATTACTTCACTGACCCCTCCTCACTCTGAAAGGCAAGCACTGTGATTATCCCCACTTTCCAGGTGAGAAAACTGAGGCTCAGAAAGGATAACACAGTGACACAGCTCCTAAGGAGCGGAGCCAGCACTTGAACTTGGGTAGCCTAATTCCAAAGTCACCCTCAACCGCCATGGTGTACTGTCTCCTGTGGAGCACATGGTGTGGATGAGCAATTTGATGAAAAGCACTTTGTTTAAATTAAATTGATTCAGATCATAATTTGATTAAAAGGGAATATTTCCACTTTTATCATTTACAGGTCATGTTGATGCATGATCAGTTTTTCCTAATTTATTTATTTTTCATTGAGATATAATTCACATATCGTAAATTCATCCTTTTAAAAAACTACAATTCAGTAGTTTTTATTAATAGTATATTTATAAAGTCGTGCAGCCACCACCATCACCTACTTTCAGGACATTTGTATCACCCTTCAAGGAGACCCTGTGCTCATTAGTCATCGTGCCCCGTTCCTCCCTCTCTCACCCCTTCACCTCCCTCCTTCACCCCTCACCCTCAATCACCAATCTGCTTTTTGTCTATGGATTTGCTCATTCTGGACATTCATATAAGTGGAATCATGCAGTATGTGTGGTCTTTTGTGTCACTTACTTCACTTGGCAGAATATTTCAAGGTTCATCCAAGTTGTAGCATGAATCAGTGCATCATTCGTTTTTTATAGCTGAATAATATTCTACTGTATAGCAGGCTGCATAATGATCCCCAAAGATACCCACATCCTTATCTCTGGAACCCATGAGTGTTATCTTCTATGGCAAGAAGGACTTTGTATACATGATTAAGCAAGGATTCTGAGATGGGAAGAGTGTCCTGGAGTATCCAGGTGGGCCCTAGGTGTAATCACTAGAGGAGATCTGACTCCAGAAGGGGAGAAGGCAACGCGACTCTGGAAGCAGAGAATGTAGTGATGTCCCTCGAACATGGGGGAAGGGGACAAGGAATGCAGGCAGCCACTGGACCCTGAAAAAGGCCAATACACAGCATCTCCCCTCAGAGCCTCCGGAAGGAAACAGCTCTGCTGACACCTTGGCTCTAGCTGGTGAAACCAATAAAGGACTTCTGACCTCTGGAATTGTAAGGGAATAAATTTGTGTTGTTTTAAGGCAACTAAATTTCTGCTAATTTGCTACAATAGGAATAGGGACCTAATAACATAGTTATGCCACATTTTATTTATCCATTCATCAGTTGATGGACATTTGTATTTTTCCACTTTTTGGCTATTATGAGTAATGTTGCTGTAAACATTCATGTACAAATTTTTGTGTAGATACATGTTTCAATTCTCGTGGGTCTGTATTTATATATCTAGGAGTGGAATTGCTGGGTCATAAGGAATTGCTCCGCTTACAACCCCACGAGACTAGAATAACAAACGTACTCTATCTTTAACTTGATGACGTTTGTTTTATTTCGCGGACTTTTGCGCATTATAAGAGGCCAGCATGTCTTTCAAAGAGGACCGATGGCTGGGCAGGATGAAGAGGTTTTCATGCATGAGCTCTGGGGAAGGAAGGCAGCTTTAAAGTTCCAGAAAGCTTTTCTAGAACTTGAGCTGCCATTTCATGCATATGCAGCACTTTTGGAGTGCCAAAGGAAATGGGACTGCAATTACTTTTTGCGTGTGTATTTGTTTGAAAACAGAAGTGGGTACGCTATTTCTTAAAGCTCATGCTGAAACAGTGTAGACAGGACTAATTTGCTAAAAATAAACTGATTAGAATTTCAAAGGACAGTCACAACAGGAACTGATAAGAACAGTGTTCATAAAATGGATTCAGACATAACAAACATGGCCTGAGGATCTTATGCGAGTCCAGAGCCAGGCACTGGGATGGGCTCTTTCGTATCAATTTTTGGATTTAATTCTCACCAGAACCTTCTTAGGGAAATATTAAATACTTTCCTCCATGTGTTACAATTGAGGATGCCACAGTGGCTGTGAAGTGTTTGCCCAAGTCACCGAGCTGCTATGTGATGGAGTCAGAATTCAAGCCGGATTTGTCTGCCTTGAGAATTACTTTTATTTCATTGAAAAGGTGAAAATTTCTTCAAGGTATTTGTTTGGCTTTATATGTACACATACTGAGAGATCTCCAGCAGTCACTTGATCTAAAACTTCTCTGGTTCCCTTTGCAGTGGGAAGTCCCGAAAAAAACAAGGCCGTGACAAAAGCCTTATAACTCTCCATGTCAACGGAGGAGGGCAGAGGGATCGAGCAGTCTCCTGGTGGATTTTGTCTCATGGTTCTGCATTTTTATTTCTTGCCAGGCTTTTCGCTTGGTCCTCACAGCACCCTGAGGAGGGTAGGTAGTTATTACTGAGGAGCTGAGGTAGTTATTACGATCTCCACTTTAGGATCTGGGGAAAGGTATCTGGAGAGGTTACATCTGTAAAATGACCCAGCTGGCAAATACTAGAGCCAGGATCTAATCCGGCTTGCTGATTTGAAAGCCCTTGTTATTTTTCACCACAGGATCATATCACTTTTTGGTTTAGAATCTGAGACCCAGAGAGAGCTAGGGTTCCTCTTTCCTGAGAACATGGCGAGGGAAGCCCAGGGTGAGAGGTTCCAGTGAGCGCCTCCGTTGACTCTGAGTTGGCGGGCGTGTGGGAGCAGGTGGAGACACCCCACGCTGGGATGGGCGGCAGAGACTCATTGGTCCGAGAAGGAGCCCACCCTGGAGGCCGCTGTGGGGAAGTGGAAACAGTGTGAGACTGGGACCGAATCCTGCTCCACCACGTGCTACTACTTGGCCAACTTGGGCAAGTGGTTTAATCAGAGCCTTTGTCTTCCTGTAAAAAAAAAAATAGGAATAAGCAGGGCCCTGTGGAACTGTGAGAGAAGACGAGAAAGCGTCCCGGGAGTGGGCATTCAGCGGGCCCTGGCTCTCCCAGCCGCGCGGGAAGCAGAGCATCGCCCCCTGCCTGGGCGGTCTCGGGGGCTGTGCTGAGGCACAAGAGGCACCACAGGCTCTGGCATTCTCCCTCCTCCGTCGCTGCAGAGGGCTGCAGAGGCGCTCGGTCGCCACGGGTCGGGGTCACTGGCTCCCTTGGTCACTGACCGCAGGGCCTTGGGCGGTGAGGACATTTGGGCAAAGAGCTTTGCAGATTCTGGAAACCCAACTCAGCGTTTCCTCAGCCTGCAGCCCCAAGAGACTTGACTAACAAAGACAACGCAGTCCCGCTGGCGGCTGCTTCCTTGTTGCTAGGCGACCAAATATTTGCTATTAAGTTCCTGTTGATGAAGCTAATTGCAAAGGTTAATTGTCCTCCGAGATGAAAAACGGTCCAGGAATATACTTAGGAGTTGGTCTCTGTGAACTTCTGAGAGAACATGATTTCTTGAAAAAGCCTGTTTTTCAGACGGTAATGGCATTAGCACTTTGTTCTTCCTGCTCTGTTCATCCCTTAGTGCTGAAGTTCTCAAACTTAAAGGAATTCTTTGTTCAAGGGGTCTCTTGCCTGGAACCTCAATTTATGAGGCAAGATGATAATGGACAGCCAACCTGGAGGAACGAGGTGGAGCCTGGAGCCCCACTCAGCCATAGCCCTGCCCAGCAGAAGCCCCACCCAGATGGAGCCCCGTCCAGCCAGAGCCCCGCCCAGTCGGAACCCCCCCTCACTCCCCTTTCCCACAACAGGCTTACCTGTTGTGCTGGTTGCTCCTGGTTATTATGCTGTGAGATTCTTGAGAGGGAAAGCTGTGCTCCTATTGCTGTGCCTCCAGTGTCCAGCAGAAAGCTTGATGCAGGGCAAGTGAGCAGCACATGCATCTCTAATAAGTGACACACGTATCTGTCACGAACCTGGCTGGGCCAGGTGGATATAGCTAAAATACTTTGATTCAAAGATCATGTAATCGAGTTCCAACACGGTTGCTGGGTTATGAGTCCCTGGGAAAGCAGGTCAGGGACATAAGGAAAGAGGAAATAATGGGTTTCCATCTCACTGCCAGTACTTACTTGCTATGTGACCTTGGACAGGTGTCTTCACCACCCCCCCCCAGCCTCAGTTTCCTCATCTCTAAATGGGGATGATAAAGCCTGCCTCACTTCTCAGAGTGAAGTACATGGCACAATGTCTGGCACAGAGCAGGAGCTCAATAAATGGTAGATATTTTCTGTGTTGTCATTGTTTTCCAACAAGAAGCTGAAGAGGTCACCGTGGGACAGCCTGCCTCAGGCAGGAAGGTAGATTCTGATTCAATGCAATGGAGGTTCCAAGGACAGACACAGCACTAAGGCTAGAGGCAGGAGGCAGCGGGCAAAAAGGAGGTGGGCGTGGCTCTCAAAGATCTCCAGCATCAAGTGAGTTTTTAAGAGGCTTTCTTCTAAGAAGATGAGGTCCTCGCATTTAGGGGGCTGCAAGAGGTGCTGGGGTGATGATATGGAGACCTGGGCCTGGTTCTGTCTCCCGGTCACCTGTGGGGACCACTACATTGTTGGCAGCATCACAGAGTTGTGGCTTCCCACAATCTAGGTGGAGCTCAGAACCCCGAACTCTGGGCTCCTGAGGCAGGAGTTCCTTCAGAAGGGGCATCCATTCAGGTCTGCCACGTGTTCACTCATTCCTCCACTCAGCACATTTTAGGGACCCCCCATCACATGTTGAGGTGAGGGGATACAGAGATAGGCAGTGTGAGTCCTACTTTAAGGAGCTCAAAGTCTAATGCCCTGGTTGACAGACTTTTTCTCTAATGTGTCAGATAGTCAAAAATTTTAACTTTGGGGACCATGGAGTCTCTGTTACCATAACTCAACTCTACCATTGATGCATGAAATGGGCATGACTGTGTTCCAATAAAACTTTACTTAAAAAGTCAAATTTGGCCCAAGGGCTGTAGTTTAACCCCTGGTCTACTGGGAAAGACAAAAATAATATTAATAAATAGGTAATTACCACACAGTGCAGTAAGCATCATTGTGGAGATGTTACACAATGTGCCAGGGACATAGCTGAGAGAAAAAATACTTCTTGGTTGAGAAACTTCCTGGAGAATCCAGCTGGGTGCCTTTGGGAAAATTATTTTCTACATCATGGCTTATCTTTTAAAAATTTTTATTTGTATAAATTTATGGGGTACAAGTATAATTTTATAACATGGTTAGATTGCATAGTGGTAAAATCAGAGTTTTTAGTGTATCCATCACCAGAATTACATACATTGTACCTATTAACTAATTTCTTATTGCCCACCCCCTCCCACCCTCTCTCTCTTCTGTGTCTCCAATAATCTGTCATTCCACACTGTACATCCATGTGTGCACATTATTTAGCTCCCACTTATAAGTGATAACATTTAGTATTTGTCTTTCTGTGTCTGAGTTGTTTCACTTAAGATGATGGCCTCCGATTCCATTGATGTTGCTGTAAAAGTCATGATTTCATTCTTTTCTTATGGCTAAATTGTATTCCACTGTGCATATATACACCACATTTTCTTTCTCCAGCCATCTATTTACAGACACTTAGGTTGCTTTTGTGAATAGCGTTTCAATAAACATGAGTGAAGGTATCTTTTTGATATAATGATTTCTTTTCCTTTGGGTAGACACCCAGTAGTGGGATTGCTGGCTTATATGGTAGTTCTATTTTAAGTACTTTAAGAAAAGTCCATACTGTTTTAGTTCTTTAAGAAATTTCCATACTGTTTTCCATAGAGGTTATGATACTTTACATTCCCACCAACAGTGTATAAGCATTCCCTTTTCTTGCATCCTTACCAATATCAGTTATTTTTTTGTCTTTTTAATAATTGCTATTCTGACTGGTATAAGATAGTTTATTATGGTTTTAATTTGCATTTCTCTAATGATTAGTGATGATAAGAATTTTTTTTTTTGCCATTTGTTTTCCTTTTCTTTTGAAAAATGTCTATTCACATTTTCCCCCTCTTTTTAATGAGATTATTTGTGGGCTTTTTTTGTTGAGTTGTTTGAATTCCTTGTAAATTCTGGATATTAGTCCTTTGTTGGATTCATAGTTTGCAAATATTTTCTCTTATTCTACAGGCTGTCTGTTCATTCTGTTTATTATTTTCTTTTGCTATGCAAAATCTTTTTGGTTTAATTAAGTCCCATTTGTCTATTTTTGTTTTTGTTGCCTGTGCTTTTGAGGTCTTAGTCATGAATTCTTTGCCTAGATCAATGTCCAGAAGAGTTTTCCCTAGGTTTTCTTCTAGTATTTTTATAGTTTCAGGTCTTATTTGAGTCTTCAACTTTTTATATGGGTATAATAGTATTACAGAGATTACAGCATAAATGTAAGGATTTATGCACCTAATAATATACTTTGGGGTTATAGTTATATCCATAAGCCAACTCAAATGTTAGCAATAATAATATTGAGTAATTCTGAGAGCTTTCTAAATACCAGACCTTCTTTCACACACTGTATATGTATCTCACTTAAACTTCATAATGATCTTATGAGATATCTATTTCATGCCTTCCAGTTTACATATGAGAAAATTAAGGATAAAAGAGGTTACATAATTTGCCTAGTAAGGGCAGAGCCAGGATTCAAGGTAAGCAGTGACTCCAGAGCCAGAACTCTTTAATACCCATAGTAAACACTAATACTATATATTTGTCCCCTCATAAGCTAGGAAGGAAATTTGCTGGTCAGAAGGCCTGTTTCTGCAGGCAGTGGGTTCTGGTTGCTTACGCTCTGGTAGCAGAACCCAAGCCTAAGAGAGCTGGGCCTGGCAGGTGATGAGTGATGAGTGATACCCACTGCCAACACCCTGTTATCATGACACTCAAGGGGTCATTCCAACTCTGTCTGCCATGTCATCCAGCCCTTGGTACCTTGATGGGAAGGACATAGCACAGATGTGCATGCACGCACGTGCGCGCACACACACACATACACACACGTCCTTGTCTTGACTGGAGCCAGAATCTACCTGCAGAGTAGGTACTGAGTGTCAGACATGGTACTAGGCTTTCTAACTTATGTTTTCTCACAAACAGGTGGGTATTTCTGCTTTATTTCATAATTGGGGAAACAAGCTCAGTGCAGTTGAGTAACTTGCCCATGGTCACAGAACAGGTAAGAGGCACAGCTGGAATTTAAACAAAAATGTTCTCATTTTAAGTCCAGTGTGCTTCTCACCATACCAAGCTTCACCATTCCCTCCCCTCTCTTCCCCTATCTCTAATCACCAGCTACACCCTAAAACAATGAAAAATATATATGAAGTCTTGTAAGGGTGAGCACCAACATCTTTACTCGCCATTTTTTACCCATCTCTTTAGGGTTAAATTTTCATGCTGTGCCCACTACGAGGGGCAAATGAGCCAACTCTATTAAGAAACAAAACCAGGAGCACTGTGGGCTAAGGATGCCTGTGTCTGTTTTTGACTGATGGCCTCCCAGGGACAGGACAATCTGACTTGTGATCCATGCTTTTAGCAGCTAATTGCATTTCTTAACTATGCTGCTTTAGACCAAGTCATAGGAAGTTCAATTCCTGGAAGTCTAACACAGCTTGTCAGAGCAGCAGGGCAGAGAACATCTTACTGGAAGTTTTCCTTGGTCTCCAGAGGGGGTTCACTGCAGTAACAATCACGAGCCCTGGACCCCAGGGCTTCCAATTAGAGTTGGCGCTTGAAGTTGGGTATGAGTCAGTGCAGGTGAGGCTGTAAAAGAGCTTTTCTCTGTCTCGATCCTGTCTGGGTCAGAAACGTAAGCCCTGTGAAGAGCACCTGAACTTTGATCCAAGGTCATGGATTCAGAGACCCAGACTTCAGGATAGAGGCCCATGTCCATGAATGTTTGTGCCTAACTCATAATAATAATGATGATGATGATACTAATAATAACAATAGATATCATTGACTAAGTTCCTATGGACCAAATACCTCTTATGCACCACTTCTTAGTGTCAGCTTTCTCTTGTTGCCACTACTATGGCAATGACCAGTTCTGCCTGAGTGTCTTAGTCCATGTCATACTGCTATAACAGAATAACCGAGACTGGGAAATTTGTAATCAAGAGAAATTTATTGGCTCAAAGTTATGGAGGCTGGGAAGTCCAATATCAAGGTGCTAACACCTGGTGAGGGCCTTCTTGCTTGTCATTACAAGGTGAGAGGATGAGAGAGAACAAGAGAGGCATGAAATCACCTTTTTATAATGGCACCAATGCCACCCATGAGGGTGGAGCCTTCATGGATGAATCACCTCTTAAAGGTTCCACTTCTTCATACTGTTACTGTGGCAATTAAATTTCAATATGAGTTTTGGAGAGGACAAACATTCAAACCATAGATAGCAATGAGCTTTGAGCCATTTCACACAGGTATAACTTAATTTCTCACGTGAGATATATGTTCATGTACCACTTCTCTCCTACCCTAGGAATTCCCTGTTGATGGCATTATAAACTGCACTGTGCACCCACACAAGTAGAACATAGAAGTGGAAGAAAGTTTAACATCCCATAAAATAAATTTTGACCAATGGGAGATAAAATCCATTGAACACATTCTTCCTTCTTTCTCTCCCCTGATGGATAGTCCTGAGACACAGCTTGTATTGCCCAAGGATATCTCAGAGATGTCACCGTGATTAAGCATCATGGGATTGCTTCTATTAGTCAACCAGGAGTTGCTGGCTGCAAAGTGCTCAGGCTGGAGGATTTCTTGGCATGGGTGGGGCTAGAAGTCCTCACCAAAGTGCTGATGGCATCAATTTCAAGAGTGAAGATGGATAATGTGGATTGGGTTAAACTGGAATCAGACAGAGGTAAATTGCTTCAATACCAAAAAGCTTCTGCCTACATTCTCTACTTTCTAAAGATGTTGGCTATTAACTGCATACATGTGGAATGCTATTGGGAACAGAACATGAACTAGGAATACTACCTTCCTGTTCTGGAATACACACGCTCTTGCTGGTCCCAGAGTTCAGCTATTTAGATAGTCAAGAATTTTCTGAACCAATGGCTAATGAAATATCAGATCTGACAGGGGTATTTTTGGATGATCTTATAGTAGCACTTAAGCTGAAACTCCTATACAGCCTGTGAAATTCTAGGCAAAATCAAATCGGGACAGACACTCAGGTGTGGTGACATTCATCCTCACCATGGCTTTCCCCCTGAGCCTGTACTTCACTCAGGCTTGGAGGGGTGCTGCACACTAACATATGGAGGACAGACAAGGGGTGGTCTCATCGGGGTTTTTTTTTTCTGCCTGTGATGACTGCAGGTCCCTGTTCTGCTGGCTTTAGCTAGCAAGGATTCTACTGAGTGGTCACAGAGGGGATGTGGCAGTGACGGTGCTAGTGGGGAACACCGGAGTATTAGATTTCACAATTTCCTTTGCAGGTAGCATGTAGCCTCAGATTGGCTTCTAGCCAATGGGGTGTAGGCAGAAGTAATATATGCCACTTTCCATCTTTGCCATAAAACTTCATGTACATTAGCCCATTCTCATTTTTCCCCACCACCTAGCTACAAGCAAAGGACTTCAGTTTGTTGGAGTCCGTGTTAAAAGAGCTTGATCCTTGATGCTTCCTGCAGGTAGAGGCACCAGGAGAGGCACCTGACCCACGTCCCCAGATTTGGGATTGTCACCAAACTTAGCTCACTAATGCTAACAAATCAAGGGGACAATGCCCTTCCAGGCTGTTTGTCCCCCAAATCACCATAAAGCGAGCAGTTAAGTCTGCCCTTCCTGGCTCTCCCTACCTCCCAGTCTTTGCCAGACTGGATCCTGAGGATGGCATAGGAAGGTTTTATCTAAACCCCTGTGGGAGGAATAGAGCTGGTAACCTACCTTGATTAGGAAGGTTATAGATGGTGAAGAAGCTTAGAGGAGCAGCCTGCAGAACTCCAGAGCTCTTTCTTGGTTCCATTTGGTGCCCTTTCATGTCTGTTAGGTTTTGCCCCACCCTTCATGACCCCACAAGAAAATGAGTTTCCACTCCTCGAATCCTTTAGCTTGTGCAAACTGGAGTGCTTTAGGTTGACAATGGCGTTGAGATTCTGATACCCCTGAGAAGGAGGGATCTGGGTGCTTATGGGATGGTTTCCGAATCCCTTTCTAGCTCCCCACTGTGAAGGGTTGTGGCTGATTTCCTCATGGGCTCATCTGAGAAGCAAGTGCACCTTGCTGGGGGGGGCGCGGGGGGCGAGGGGCGAAGGGGGCAGGCATTTACTTTTCTTGGAGACAACATAGCCTAAACTCATTTGAGGAAAGGGCATTTTCCTTAGTGGAAAGTTTTGATCTCATTTTTTGCCAAACAATGGCTACTAATGTGTGGAGCGTTTAGCTCTTGTCTTGGCCTGGACTAGCTTATAAAGACCACCAAGAGAGCTATAAATGGCTCCCCTTTTGCCACTCAGAATAGCGGCAAGGTGCCACCCAGAATAGCCACACAGAATAGGTGATAGCCCCTCCATTTAGGAGGATGGTTCCCAAGTTATTCAACTCTGTGGGGGACTCCCAAGTTATTCCCACAATTATGTGTGTGTGTATATATTAATATTGACACATATTTACACATACACATACAAATACACATATGCATACGTATACACCTATATGGTCATCCCTCGGTATCTGTGGGGGAATGGTTCCAGAACCCCTCAAGGATACCAAAATCCACAGATGCTCAAGTCCCTGATATAAAATAATGTAGTATTTGCATATAACCTATGCACATCCTGCCATGTACTTTACTCATCTCTAGATTACTTATAATGCTTAAGACAATGCAAATGCTATGTAAATAATTGTCATACTGTATTGTTTAGGAAGAAATGACAAGAAAAAAATTCTGTACATGTTCAGTATAGACACAATTGTTCATTTTTTAAATTACTTTTGATTTGCAGTTGGTTGAATCCACAGATTCAGAACCCACATATATGGAGGGCCAACTGTACATACATACATATATACATATAAATACATATGTGTGTGTGTATCAGCCCTAGAGGGTAGACAACTTTATCCCCAAGAACAGCACCCAGGGTACATCCTCACCTCAGGGCCTTTGCACTTGTGTCTGGAGCAATCTGCCTCCCTTGCTACCTTTTCTCCTTCCAGCTGTTACTCAGATAGCATGTTCTCAGGGAGGTATTGCTTGACCACCCCACAGAATTGCATTCTCCACCTTGTAGCATCCTTGCCCCTCTCCCTGTTTTATATAATTTCACAGAACTTCAGACATGCTATATATTTTACTTATTTGGTAGTTTATTATCCATTTCCCCTAAACGCCATGAAATCTCCAGGAAGCCAGGGATTTTCATCTGTGTGTTTCCCTGCTCTATCCCCTGTATCTTAAACAATGCCTGGCACATGGCAAGATGCTCAGTAGGTATTTGCTAAATGAATGCATGTGCCCCTTTTACATATTAAAAAAAAGTCTCAAAGGGGGTAGTTAGACTCAGAGCTAGCGAGTGTCAAGAAAGATTTCAATCCTGGGAATTTCTGCTTCAAAGCATTTTTATTTTCTACCCTGACTCAGACTTCAGACATGTGCAGCGTGGCCATCGGGTTGTAGAACAGACGATGTAGCCATGAGGATAATATTTGCTGTCTGACACCAGGCGCAAATAAGCTGACTCTGTTCCAGTGGCCACGCTCTGTTTGCAGACTTTCTGTTCTACCCACAGAAGCATTTACGTTGTCAGCAACCTCTGTGGTCTTAGAAATTGCTTCACCTCTCTGTGGATCCGACACCTTCAGCTTCCTATCTGCAAATACTGCCTTTGAGGTTTTCGAGCTATGCTTAAATTTCGCTGGGCACAATGGGACTTGGGTCAGGTGTTTCACAACCCCGTTGACCGTCACGCACACTTCTCATTGGCCTGTTGACTGAGCCTCCCCTTCCCAGGTGGCTTCTACCACAGGGGAGAAGACTTCTGATTAGCTACTCACATTCTGCCCATCAGGATTTCAACTGCCACATTCACCTTCACTTCGAGCCATAAAGCTTTCCACGGGAGGGATGGATTCTTGCCTTAAATCAGCAGGGGCTTTAAATGATGCTGACGCCTGCATCCCACGCCCAGAGATCCTGATTCAGTTGGTCTGAGCATCATAATTTCACACATCTCCCCAGGGCATTCTAAATGTGTAACCAAGGTTGAGACTACTGCTTAGATTGTCTGCAGAAGCTCTTTCTGAGAGGAGCATAGAGAACACAGAGGAGTACAGAGAACACAGTGCAATTGGAAGCAGAAACATTTCAGAAAAAGTCACATCTCATTCCTGAATTATATTGTACTTCCTCACCTGACACCCCACTAGGTCCTGAAGACATGTCCTCTTTAGTTGCATTGAAGATTTCTTATATTCCTGTTTTCTCACCACCTTTGTTACTGCAAGCCATAGCAATTCTGGTGAGAAGGAGGTTCTTTCCATTCACCACGTGTGCCTCCATGTTCTCATCAGTAAAATGGGCATAATAATACTGCTAGAATTATAGGGTTGTTGAGATGTCAGTGGGCTACTATATGTCAAGGGCTAGTTAAATGCCTGGCACACAGGCATTTGTGGATTAGCTACAATTTCTGTTATTAGGCATCTTGCTTATAGAATGCTTCCTCCAAAGTCCATTGTACAGTAATTGGTATTGGCCCCAACACGACCTTTCTTCTAGATTTTGCATGACTCCCTAAGGGCCTTTGGCTTTGCTGTGTCTCTGGAATGCTCCAAAGATATTATAAAGAAAGCCTCAGCCCAGGTGTCTTTAAATCTGAAAGGGATCAAACCTTGGGCCCCTTGGTCAGAATTTCCTGCTTGGGCGCTGGCGAGCCTCACCTGCATCTGGACTAGCTTTCTGGGCCTGGCACCATGGAGGCGTCTGCTTCAGGGGTGGCTGTAACTACAGCTGGCACACTCAGCACCCCCAGGCCAGCTCTGAGGCACAGCTTTGTGCCCCTAGGAAGGACTTGAGGGCATCTCTCTGCTGGTCCCACACTCAGTTCTCTTCTCTCCTTGCTGAGGGCCTGGAAGCAGCTGCTGAAGTGGCCGCAGGGAGGGCTGCAGAGGACTGGGCAGAGCAGCACCTGTATTCACAGGGCCCGGGGATCTAGGGGTCATGGGCTGGCATAGCCAAGCTCTTAAGTCTCATCATAGATGCAAAGTTCTCCTGGAACTGGATTGAGCAAATTAGTGGTAGGAACCCAGACCAGGGTACAAGCATCCACGCTGCCCATGGCTGGAAGTGGTGAGATGAGAGCACCTGCCCAAGGGAGAAAGCACAGTGAGTGGGGCAGGCGCTGCAATGGTGTCCTTACCTGGAGAGCATGGCACAACAACCCACATCTATGGACTGGACACAGTGCGGGGTACGGACAGCAACTCAGCACTCCTGAAACCATTGCCTGGTGGGGAAGACCAAATGTTAAACAACAGTAGTAATGTAGTGTGGTGAGTTTCATGCCAGCTACTTCATGGACGTATAAGTAGCTGTGGGCAGAAGTCCCCGGAGACTCAACTTCACACTGAACTTCCCATGGCAGCCACTTCCATGTGGCTGAAGGCTGTCATGTGACAAGCTTTGTTTCATTGCTGCATTCTGCACATGAGGAAATGGAGAGCACCATACTCACCATGGCCAGGCCTGCTGTGGCTGTCCTGGCCTGGCACCCGAGGGCAGGAATTAGGTCATCTTGTTCACTGCTGTATCCCTAGGGTGCAGGAAAGTGTGTGGCTTTAGCAGATGATCTATAAGTATTTCTCAAGTAAGTGAACGAATGCACAAATGAATTAACAGATCCCAGCATAGCACAGTGATGGGAATTCAATAGGTGGTACACAGAAGTTCACATGACAATTAGGTGGCAGGTTGCAGGGCATGGCGTGGCCAACAAAGGAAGCTGAGGCCTGAGCACTAGGAATTATTGGGGTGGGTGTCTGCACTGGGGACCAAGGTAGGCACGGGCACTGGAGCTGCAGAGAGTCTCTGGCTTAGGAGCGTGTTGAAAGGAGCTGGGAACCACGGCTCCAGGACGCAGCTACGGTCTGGCTGTGGTCAGGAGCGCTGCATCCCAAGGGTGTCAGAGAGAGTCCATTTGGAGTCCTGAGTGAGTTGGGGCTGAGGTGGGGGATTGACCAGGGACCTGGGGCAGGGCTGGCCTTTGGGTGGGGAACCAACTGGCCCAGCAGCTGGGAAGTGCCACTAGTGGAGGCAGGGCAGACACTGTAATGAAAAAGACATACGATCCATTCAAGAGACAGCTAGTTAGTGAAGAAATTTCTCTGGAAGTAGAATATTTCTGAGGTTGATGCAGAATCCACAGGCTTTAGCCATAGATCACATCATGTTTTCAAACACATTTCCCTGTGTTGACAATTTCACTTATTCTGCAGATTGTGCCTGATTCAAGAGCTGTAATTCCTGCCAATGAGACTTGGGTGGTATCATTTGGGTTCTTAAATTGAGTCTGTATATTGCAGCTAAATGGCCATCTCTTAGTTTAGGAGAGAGACGATTTGAAGATGCACCATCAGCGCAGCCATGATGGCAGATGAGAAGCCCCCAGTCTGGCAGGGCCTCCCCCAGGCACAGCTGACTGCACACCTGGCCCCATCTGCACCTGCTGGTGATGTGTAGCCTTCTGCTCTGGGGACGGCAGGTGAGCACCTGAGGAAGCTGGTGTATTGAGGGGACAGACAGAATCCAGTACTTCAGGGTCACATTTTGTATCTAGGACAGCTGCCTCCAAGGTCTCCCGAACCACAGCAAAGGCACTCGGTTGTCTAGCCTGACCTCCCAGGGACCTTGGATATCTGCGTGGGGCAGGACACCTGCAGGGGCAGGGAGCCTGGATGAGTCAGGATTCTTGAGGTCACAAGAGGGGACATGCACAGACAAGCTGCAGGGACAGGGTTATTACAGGTGTATAAGGGAACGCGGAGTAGCTCAGGATGTCTCCTTAACTGACACACATTCCCCTGTGTCCCAGGGTTTCTGAGACTAGACCAGATTCCTTGAGAACCTATAGCTCAATGTCATCAGGGTTGAGGACCTATATTTTTGTAACAGAATGTTGTATGGGACTTCATCTGTTTTCCTGAAATTGGAGAAACCAAAGTTGAAACCTATAGGTGCCATATATTGCCACATTCTAAATGGGTCCAACTAATCCATTCATGCAGAACACCATTTCAAAGCAGGAGATAAGAAGTCTTTGGGGCTGGGAGTTGTTAACATAGAGGCAGAGTGCTGTGACTTTTCTCTTTCCCCTGAGGAAGGAGAGAAGGGGAGTCTATCTCTGCCCCCACTCAAGAATGTTGGGCCCTAGCAAAGGGCCCACTGCTATCTGGAGCCCTGAGAGGATTCCTGCTAGGGCACTGGGGAGTCAGGCTGGCCTGAGTTCACAGGAAAAGGGAGGAGGAGACTGGAGAAAGACGGAGGGCGCACAGTGGATGGAAGTGGAGCAGCCCTTCCTCCTTTGCTTGGTGTGGGAAAGAGGCAGGAGGTCCCTGCACCAGGAGGAACGTGGAAAGGCAGTGTGGCCAGAGCTCTCTTCCAAACACTTGCCAGGAGACTGTGTGGGTCTCACCGCAGTCAGGAGTGGAGGGCGATCAGAATAGGTCCCATGCCTGCTTCTCAGAGGGCATTGAGTCCAGGAAGGTGCACAGTCACACCAGCCGGGCAAGAGACATTTATGTGCCATTGCCCCCAAGCTCCTCCCGGGCCCTACTCACGGGGAAGGAGGGAGGAGGGGAGGAGGACAGAAGGGCTGGCCAAGCTCCCCTTCCTATTGCAGGTGCCAGGGGAGGGGAGGATATGAGATGACGCTTTAAACCAAATGACTTAAGACTGAGTTTTTAAAAAAATTACAACCCAGAGTGACCAGATGGCTCTAGCTTCTGTCCCAGACATCATTAAGTAATTGGAAAGGGAGATTTGACAGGGCCAGGTCGAAGGCAGTGGTTGGAGAAAAAGGTAACCATTTCACCGAATTAAGACCATTTTCCACATGGTTATACATGCTAGGGTTTCCTACCGTGATCAGAAGGATACTCTGAGAGAGGAAAAAGGCCCTGCGTGCATCTGTTCCAGCCCATCAGCCGTCCCTTCTGCTCGTGCGCGTGACGTGTTCCATCCAATCTGCTGTGCCAGAGCGACAGGTTGGTTCCACTGAAACAGAGCCCTGCCCCAGGGCCTGTTAGGAAGGAAGCACTGGCACAGGCCCGTGGCCTGGGAAGGGACAAGGAGGCCAGACGTGAGACTCCTCTGGCTGCCTGTCCCACGCAGCGCCCAGGCAGAGGCAGACGGGCGTCTGTCTAGTAGATTCTGGTACCTTCAGGGGAGGAGGGGTCAGCCGACATAGGGAAGGCTGCGGAGGGGACAGGTCTGCCTAGGAGCATGGGGGTAGCTAATAGGACTTCCAGGTGCCCTCCAGGAAAATGTTTCAGAACTGGAGCCTAGAGCCAAGACTAGGCAAAAATGGTGAGATTCTGAAACCTTGGTCACTGTCCCAGCTTTCTCCCTGCCTATTCCCTCCTGTCTGCCTCTGGATAATCAGGAGCAATAGTATCCTTGAAGGGGAAGGGCCTGTGGGCTTGCGTCTGGGGATGTGAGAAAGTTCAAGACTGCATGCACCTGGCTGCAGCTGGGCTTTCCAGGAGCGGCACCAGGTTTGAAAGGAGCGGGCCGAGCCCCGGGGCTGAGCGTGCTGGCCTGGAACTGGCCGTGGCTGGGAGTGGCACAGCCAGGTGCCCTTTTCGCTCTGGAATAACATGATGATCCCATGATGACAATAGCAGTTATAATTCATTCAGTGCCAGGTACTAATCCTCACGACTCTCTGCTGAGGCTCCTATTGTTATAATATTTCCATTTTATAGGTGAAGAAAACCACTCGGAGACGCTTAGACACAGTCTGAATCCAGGACCCACGCTCACTCTCTTTCTTCTGGTGCTCTCTGTGTAGCTCTTTCTTGCTCTGTCCTCCTCATTACCTGTGTCACCCCACCCCTCTCCCCTGTAAACTTGACTGAGAACCTGGGGTATATCCTTCGACATTTTTCTCCATATGCATAGTTTATGTATTGGCCAGAGAGGGACTGTATAATATACACTTCTTATGTTTCTGGATCGCACTATCTCACAGAAACCCCCCAACTGACCTCACAGAAACCCTCCAAATCAGTTGGGTTGCTTATTTTCAGATAATATTTCACAGTAGGGGCATATCACAAAATTTCCCCCCTTTCCTTCATGATTGGCACTCATTTTCTTTATTTCTTTTGTTTGTTTGTTTTCTTTTGCCACTAAAAACAATGCAGCAATAAACATTCTTATATATATCCCAATAGACCAGAAGTTTTATCTCTAGGGACTAGATTTCCAAATTTGAAGTTTTGGGTAGTTTTACTTATAATCAATATTGCCAAATTGATTTCTAAAAAGAGTATGGCAATTCACATTTCCACCAGCAATGAGTGAGCGTAGTTTTTCCTGCATCTGCACCAGCAACAGGTATTACGATTTTTAAAATGTTGTTAGTCTGATGAATATAAAGTGGTATCTTATTGTTTATTTTTATTTGGAACTTCTTGTCCATGAAGGAGTTCTAGCATCTTTTTATGTGGTCACTGGCATTTAGATTCCTCTTCTGTTTTTTCCTATTTATTTCCTTGACCATTTTCTTTTGGGTTGCCTTTCTTCTTAAGAATGTATATTTTGTAGATATTACTTTTTATTTGCTATCTGTATTATAAATACTTTTTTCAACTCAAATTTTTTGCTTACAGGTTTTGATTATAATGCTTTTCATCACATAAAAGTTTTACAGTTTTAGATTTCAAAAAAGTCTTTATAGTTTTTTAAGGTCTCCCTAACATCTCAATTCTATTATATATGTAGTCTCTGAGAACTCTCTTCTATGACTTTTATTTATTTATTTTTACAAAAAAGTCTTTAGTCTTTTGAAAGACTTTTAAAAAAGTCTTTCAAAATAAATTTTGAAATTTATTTTTTTATAGAGTATGAGTTCAAATTATTGATTTTTCACATGGATAGCCAGTTGTGCTAGTAGCATTTTTTAGTATATCTTTTTCTCACTTAATTGAAGTACCATCTTTGTCATATATTTAAATTCTCATATCTATGGTAGAATCTATTTCTGGATTCTTTATTCTGTTCCACTCATCTATTTGTCTGTTCCTACTCCACTGTGTGTGTGTGTTTCACAATAATTTGATTACTGTGGTTTTATAGATGAATTCCAATGTCTTTAGTGTTTCTTAGTTGAGAATGATGTTTGCTGGTGATTTTTGGTAAATCAGCTTTTCTATTTATGTAGTTTCCTATTCTTTTTGTTTCTCCTTTTTCTTTCTTAAAATCTTTATTGGGAAGATGTTCTAAATTTTATTAAATGATTTTCAGCATCTATTTATATAATAATATGGCCATCTTTTAATATTTTGGTATAGTGGATGACTTTGATAGATTTTCTTACCTTGGACCAACGTTTCATTCCTCAGATAATTCCTTCTTTGTCATAGTGAATTTTTTGATGTATTTATTGGTTTTTATTCATTAATAGTAACAGTTTCTGCATTCCTATTCATCTGTAAGACTGGTCTCTCATACTATCTTTTTGTACTGTCTTTACTAACTTTTAATATTAATGCTATATACATTCCAAAGATGAATGGTTATTCTCCTCACTTTTTAATGTGGTTTGGAATTTTTTAACATCAGAAATTATCTGTTTTTCAAGGATTAGATAGAACTCAGGTGTTAAACCATCTGGTCTTAGCTCTTTTTAATGAAAGTGCTTCAAAACCCTTTTCATTTTTTCCTGTGGTCACTTAGGATTTTGATTTCTTCTTAGGTCAATTTAGGTAATTTGTATTTTGCTAAAAAATTGTCCACTTTCCCTAGGTTTTTCAAAGGTATTATCACCTAGTTGTGTATACTGTTGTCTTACACTTTTTTTGATCCATGCTCTTAACTACTAACCAGGCTATTATCCCTCTGACACTCAAAACAATTTAGCTATCCTCAGAGCTGTCAGATGTCTGTTGAAAGGAATTAAGGGGTGATGCTCTGGCCTTTTGTACAGGAAGGATTGTTTCATATCAGGGTAGCACCAAGAGCTGAGTAGGTCAACAAGAGCAGAGACCTGAATTCTCTTGCTGGTGGGGAGAAGAGATAAAAGGTGATTCAGACAAGTGTGGGGCCAGGTCTGTCCCCCCCCACCACGTCCTGCTGACCCTCCAACCCCACAAAGAGGTGCTTAGGTGCAGGACACAGGGATGAACTAGGCAGGGGATTTCTCTACTAGGAGAGAAGGGCTCGACAAGTTCATCTCCAAAAAAGGCTTCTAACACTTGAATGGATTTCATCATGGCCTTGGCTCCCATGCAGGCCACCATGGGAGATAAAAAATTCTGCAAGAATCAGCTCAAACACATTCAGTTCTTCTTCAGATGGCAATTCTCAGCATGTCATAGAGACATTGGTTAACTCAGTAGGGTAACAGATGGGGCATATGAGTTTAGCCATGCTTAAAATTTTATGAAGATCCATTAGCTTCATATGAGGAAACTACAGATGCTATTGGTATACTTTATGAGTTACAAATAAATAAGTAAAAACTTGTTTTTCCCCTTTAGGTGATTAACTCTTGAGGCAGAACCTGTATTTTATTTATTTTTTGTTTTTTGTCCCCCAGGGCCTGCTTATGTTAAATGATGAGAAACAATGTCTCAAAGAGATTAAGCTTGTTTATTGTGGGGTATTGAGTTTTTCCAAGCAAAGCTGTCTTGACTGAACTTTCAGTGTGGGATAGCTCAAAGTAACAAAGGTTCTTGGTGTTCTTTTGCAAAAGAATAGCACCCCCTTCTTCCTTGGCTGAGTTACTCTGTTTCCCCAAAAATAAGACCCATAAAATAAGCCCCAGCAGGATTTCTAAGTATTTGCGCAATATAAACCCTACCCCGAAAATAAGACCTAGTGATGGGTGTGGCTACGTAGTGTATCTACACAACCCACGCATTTCGTCGCGGAGCAGTAAAGACCACGAGCAGCCTGTCTCATCTGTCCCATCGTAACAGCTACTATCCCAGAGGTGACCGGAATGGTGCAGGCAGCCCCACCAACAAGGTTGGCTCCCCCTGTCAGGTCCCGGCCATCCTGTGCATGCTGCAAGCTGAGGCTTTGAGGGGAAAGTCTCCTCAGTGAAGTGAGAATCGGGAAGCTCCGCTCTAGGTATTGTGTGTCCCCAGGGGGAAAGAAGGAAAGCTGTGGCTGCCATTTTACTCAGCACTGTGGGCCTCTCTCACCCCTAGCCAACACCAGGGGATAGATAAAATAATGATTCCTGCAGGAGTGACTGCCTATCTGCAGACTCTTGATATTGTAATAAAGAAGCCATTCAGATCATTTGCACATGGAAATTAATGACTGCACTGAAAATAGAATGACAAGAAATCAGCATGCAAACTTTGTGAAGCCTCACCTGCAAGAGGTCGTGATTTGGGTGAAGAATTCATGGGATAAAATCACTAACAGTGTTGTTACCAATGCACTCCGAGCAGGTTACATGGATAAGAGCTGCTCATTTAATGAGAGCTCTATTGCTTGACATGAGAGATTGGGCCCAATGGTTCTAAAGGAAATAGAGTCACAAGAAATTTAGGATGGAATTCAGGGTTTGGAAAGTTACGATGATGTTCCAGAAGAAGACTACTTAACTATATTTGAATAAATGTAGATTGTTGTACCATACTTAAAAAAATAACACATCCCCTGAAAATAAGCCCTAGGGTGTCTTCTTGAGGAAAAGTAAATGTAAGACTGTCTTATTTTTGGGGAAACACGGTATGTTAGCAGATACCCTAAGTTCCTTGTGCCCCAGTGTCTTCTAGAGTGGTGTCAAAAACTTGTGGCTTGACTTACAGAAACTTACTGGCCTTCCCTTTCTGTCTCACCCCACTGTTCCACGGAGCAGGCAGCCTGTACTTACAATGGAACTGACCAGCAGATCACTTTGACTGGCAAACACCAGCCTGTACCGACTGCCGACTGAGGTTTTCTTACTGAATCAGTCTTGTGTGCTTGAAACTTCTCCTCCTTCAAAATCAGTTTTCTCCCAGGAAGCTTTTCAGTACTTTGTGTAAAAGCCTTCTGTGTGGTTGGCCCCACCCATCTAATAGATTGAATAAGAAAAATAGCACCTAGTGTTGAATAAGTACTTCCTATATTCCAGGTACCATATTGTGTTGAGCACTTTGTATAATTTTAATTGATTCAATTCTCAAAATAACCTTATAGGTCAAGATTCTTTTGATTGCAAATTACAGAACTTCAACAAAAACAAGCTTAAGCATAGAAGAGAATTTATGGATGGGAGTAACTGAAAAGTCCATTCCAAGCACGTGCCAAAATTAAATAACATTTATAAAATTTTACAAATAAACAAAATGACATGTTTACCTCCATGTGAACCATGGATGCTTTCTTTTTTGCACCCTCTGTACTATGCATGTGTCTACACTAGACATTTACTACTTTTATAATCAGGGAAGCGTTATTTAAAAGGGGCTCATGTAGTGTTCACAGCATTGTTTCTTGTAATAGAATCAGCTGGGATTCTCGTCCCCTAGACTGTGATCTCATCAAGGGCAGGGACTGTATTATGTGCCTCCCAGCCCCTTCCTTGCCTTTTCTATTTGTGCTCAAGGATATATGTAAAGTGGATTGAATTTGTGTGTCTCATAAGAGAGGCTTTTTGCAGTCCCATTCCTTCCAGAAGGCAGATGATAATAAGAAAGTAGTTTATACTTGATCCAATACATGATTTCTCAGGACAAGCCATGTAACCTCAAATGGATGTTATGATCCCAGGTTATTGTGAAGCTCAAATGAGTTAGAGCCCCTCATGAGCTGTAAAACTCTGTACAGCTGGCAGCTGGTAATGACTTGGGTTTATAGAACTTTCTCATTCCCGAAGCCTCTATCCAAGGTGAGTCATGTCTATTTCTAAATTTTGTAAGAACCATCATTCTCTCTTGATGAAAAGAAATGGTGGAAGGCAGTGAAAAGCTGGGGACATCAATTTGGGACACAATTATTAATCCCCTTCCATGTGCACACTCCAGACCCACATATCCTACTGTCGGATTCTTCTGACAGCTCATCCGGATTTCTCAAAGGGCCTCAAGCTCAGTAGGTTTAAGACGGAGTTCAGGGTCTTGCCTCCCAATCTGGTCCTTTTGAAGTGTTCCCCGTAACAGAGAAGGTGCCTCTTTCCATCCTCTGCTCCTCTCTCTTCCTCATTTCCTTATTCAAGCCACTGCCGTGATCCACCTACCTCATCTCCTCCGCGTCTCTGGAGCTTCTTCTTCTCTCCTTCTTCGCCGCCATGACCCCAGTCCAAGCTCCCATCGTTCCGCCCTCTACCTGACCTAGCCACGATGGGTCTGCCTTCCTCTAGTCAGATCTCTCTGGCAGCCACGTCCAACTGATCCCGCCATCTGCCCCCTCACAACTTTTCCCTGGCTTACCTGGCTCATAGGAGAAAGACTCCGTATTGAACCCAGCTCAGAAAGGCCCCGCATGGGAGGGCTCCACTGCCTCCTGCCCTGTCTTTCCCTTAGTGCCCTCACTCTCCCAGCGCCCCTTCACCAGCTTCCTCACAGGCCCTCCCGCCTGCCGCTGCGCGTGCTGTTTCTCCAGGACAGAAGGACGTTGCTCCCTCCTCCAGTTCTCCCTTCTCCAGCTCACATCCGCTCCAGCGCACATCCGCTCATGTCACCTCCTGGGAACCCGCTTCTCATTTCCCTGACAGTTTGCTCTGTCTTCTGTACTCCGAGAATCTGCGTGTGTCTCTTTCTCAGTACTTACAACAGTCGCAATTTTACATTATTTGTTTAATGATTTCATTAATATTTGTCTTTCCCACCAGATTGGAAGCTCCACGAGGGTAGTGCCTGTGTCTGTTTTTGTTCGCTGGTATTTGCCCAGCACGCGGCACACAGAGGGAGATCGGTACCTATGCACCGAATGAGTGAGTGCATGGGCGCATGGGTGCGTGCCACTGTGCTCGACGCGAGGGATAGGAAGATGAATCCAGTAGTGTCGCCACCCTCAAGGATCTCAGAGCCTCGTAGGAAGGACATTACAGGGAAATAATGATTTCAAGACATCCGTGGGGACCCTTCAAAGAACTGTGTGATGGGATAAAATAAATATAATAGGGAATAAAAACAGGCCTGGTCACACCAGTATAAAAAAAGCTAGCTTGTGTATATGCACATACAAGACCATGGCTATACATACATGCACACAAACATATATTTACAGACATATAACTTCATGTGCACAAGCAAGCATACCACCCTGCACTCACAAACATACTTCATGTCTGCCCTGTACACATACACGCACACACACACACATACACACACGCGTGCTCACTCCGGGCAAAGCTGATATGGGGCTTTGTTTATTTACATAGTGTGGGAGTCCCAAGCTTTTAAGGATGGGTTGATGTGGGAGCAGAGTCCCAGGGGAGGATTATCCTGCAGCCAGACCCAATGTCCAGTCCCAAGGGAGAGGGGCCTGGCAAGGCCAACAAACGGTCCGGGCCCAGACCTAGCAAGGCAGTGGCTGCAGTGGGAATGCGCTGTTCACCAGGAATCACCTACCTGGCTCCATGTCTGGGAATCAAGGCTGCAGCGCAGGGTCGTCCTAACACTCAGAGGCTGAGTCTATGGTGGGGAGAATTGGTCTGAATCGTCCCCCACTGGGAAGGAAGAGCCACACATGCTCACGCCATTCCCTTCCTCCCTTCCTGGGGTTTGCCTGCCCTCGTCCGTGCGCTGGAGCGGGTGTGGCGGCACTGCCGAGGACGGCGAGGTGGCTGCTGCACAGAGCTCTCGGCCTGGTGGGGCGGACAGACAAGCGGGCGGCCAAGCACAGAGCAGCAGGGAAGGGGGCACCGGCATGGCCCAGGACACTCGGGGACACCGTTGGAGCTGGTGGTTTTGAAGCTGGATCCCAAAGGACTAGTTAGTGTTTGCTGGGCCGTCCCGATTGGGTAGCTGTGGAGCAGAGGGCCCCGAATCTGCATTTTACCAACACTCGGTGACCCAAGTTGGGGATGGGGGTGGGGTGGGGGTCACGCAATGAGAAACGCTGGAGGGAAGGGGGTTAGGGCCAGTGCGGGAGACAGGTGAGGAGGCTGAGATGATAACCGGGCTGTGTAGGACGTGGCCTTCTTTTAAATTCTGGACATTTGGGCTGGGGATCTACAACATGTCTCCACGCACAGATTGCAGGAGGGGACACTCTCCCAGAGGGCGGGTCTGAGGACCGAGGGTTGGATGCCTACGAAGAGTTAACTTGGGTATTTGTGTGTTTTCCTCTCAAGCCCTGAGGAAGTTTTATAAAGCATGGATGAATGGAAACATGGCCCGCTGCTAGTTTGTCATTGGCTTTTTCTACTCCTAACACACCAGAGAGGTCTGGTTTACCTGACAGCCTGCCCACTGCAGCCTCCGCGGGGGATGGGCCAGCATCCTGGGGCAGAGAGGAGACAGCCAAGGGAAGGTTAGGGGCAGACGGGAGCCAGGTCCCTCACTGCCAGAGACGCCAGGTGAAGGGCAGTGACTGTGTCCTAATTGTGGACTTTTCTCTCTCTCACCCCCTGCACCCAGTTGCTCACCATGTTTGAGAATTTGTTTTATTTCCTCACCTTTCCCATACCATTAAGTCAGACCTAACTCTTCTTTCTAGCTGACATGTCATTCTCCTGCCTTTTCAGTCCAGAAAACTCCTATTCACCCATCAGAGCCCAGGTTATAATCACCACCTCTTCTCTGTAGCTTTCTCTGACTATACCAAACCAGATTACAAACACACACACACACACACACACACACACACACACACACACACACAGAGAGAGAGAGAGAGAGAGAGAGAGAGAGAGAGAGAATACCTATATTCTAAACGAAAACAACAACAACACTGGTTTTGGAGTCTGAAAACCTAAATATGAATCTGAACCATTTCACTTTCACTTACTAGCTCTGAGACCCCATCTGAACCCCGTCCTTTCCTCATCTGTAAAATGGGTACTTAATAGTAAACTCATGAGCTACTGTGAGGCTTAAGACGTATGTCAAACTGTGTGGAATATAAATGCGCATCACAGACATTTGATCATGGAGTCTCGTTTACTTCTGGTCACACTGCACAGCGATGATCTGCCATTCCCCCGAGACACCCTTGCAGATGGTGAGCACCTTGTAACACACACCTGGCCTGCTCTTTTCCTCTGTGCCCACACGCAGGGATCTACAAAACAGCCTGTGGAATAAATGACTGTGCAGCCACCATGATCCCTGGAGAGGAGGGAAAGGTGTTTTTGAGCTTGGCCCATTCCGTGGAGTTCGGAAGACTCTTTTTATTTAATGTCCCCAGTTTGGCCAATCTGCCAAAGGTTTAAGCAGAGGAAAGAGAAGTTTCCGTCCCTCCGAATCCCCTTGTCACTCCTGGTGGTTTTCCTTGACCCATAAATCAAATGCTGAGCCTCCCCGAGCACACTTCCCGCGTGCTGCGCTCGGGCCTCCGAGCCCCGTGTCCAGAGCTCCTGTGTCCAGAGCTCCTGGGTCCAGAGCTCCGGGCATCCCGCCCTCCACTCACCCTTCCCCCAGGCCCGCCTGTCCCCGCGGCCCTCCCGGCTGTCTGTGATGTTAACATCGAAGGACGAATGCAGTCGCATATTTCAAAGTCATCAGGCAGATCTGATTAATTTTGGAAATGAACAACAAGAAGATTCATCACAAACTTTCAGGTATGAGCAGCAATAAACAAAGCCAGAGCATGGAGTGCTATTTATTTATTAAAACAGTAAATTGAAGGGAAATGGGCTATTTATTTTGTACGATGTCTTCCACAGAAATAATTGGCTCATTAATCACATTCCCACCGTGGTCACGTTTGGAAGGGCGGCCTCACTAGAGAACTGAAACAGGGGGTGGTGCTTCCAGCCCTGGTAGCGCATGAGGCCTGCGGAGGTGGCCCCTAGAGGCCCTGGCCTGGGGGTTCTGCAGCAAGTGCTCGGGCAGCCAGGTTGCCAGGAGGAAGGAGGACACAGTGGTTAAGACCACACACTGGCAACAGGGGGCCTGGCTTCAAATTCTGGCTACTACCACTTGCTCAGCTGTATGATCTTGGGCAAGCTATTTAACCTCCGTGCCTCAGTTTCTTCATCTGTAAAATGATGCTAGTGCTGGTACTTACCTTGTGGGGTAACCTGAGTCGAGGGTGTTCGTAAGGCGTTACTAGGCCAGGTTGGAGCTTCTACAGGTGTTAGTTGTGACTTATGCTTTGGCCCAGGTAGAACCTCAGGGTGAGGCACTGTGGTATCAATGGAAGCATAGAGCATGAGGTTCTGTGGGGTTCCTAGGCCTGGCAGGGAGGCAGAATAGTGCAGTAGAGGATAAGAAGGCAGGCTCTATAGTCAGCCTAGCTTGGTTCAAATCCAACCTCTGCTACTTATATGTCCTTATAGAATGATCTGGCCTCTCTGTGCCTTGGTTTTCTTGACTATAAAATGCGGATACTAATATTAGTGCCATGTGATAAGACTATAATGTATATTAAATGAAAAAATAAATGGAAAATACTTTCCTCAGTGCTGGTCATAGAATTAAACAATAAATGTTTGTTATTATTGTCATTTTTAGGACCTTCCTCCTCCCAGACACCAATCATGATCCAGATGAGCTCAGCAGGTGAGCAGACAGCAGAGGCCAATGCCCAAATGCAGCGGGAGGGGTGGTGTAGCCTGGACAGGTGACAGCAATGACTGAAGGTTAGTGTCTATGGAGCAGGCATGGCAATGAGCAGTAGCTGGCCCCTTGGTGGTAGCTCCCCAGCAATGAGGGGCTCTGGAGCACCAACCCAGGGGGATGGGGTCCGTGGGGAGAGTCAGTCGCAGCTGGGAGGAGGACTTCCTGAGCCAGCACGATGAGGTAGGGTGGGAAGGGCAGGACGGAAACACGGAATATGTAAAGCACATGCACACTTCACCCACCTCCTGCTCGTCCACTCTGCTACTCTGGCCTGTGGGAGCCAGACCCTCAGAATCGCCCCCAGCGCAGCACTCCAGGCCGCCAGGACCAACCGAATGTCCCCAGCTGGGTGGGATCTGTGTGCTCTCCCAGGGCTACGAGGTCAAGGCTCACCCCGGGCTCATCTAGGGCATCAAAACCGGTCCCCGGTGTCCACACGCTGGTGGCGGTAAGGCTGCCCGAGACCACCTCCTCAGAGACCGGACAGTCTGAGCCTGTGGGAGGGGGTCTGGGTCTTGGTGGGACCAGAGGAATCAGCAGAAGGAGGCAGTGCTGATGGAGTTCCCAGGGACTTGTGCCGCAAGTGGGGAGACTTCTCTCCTTTCTCTTCTCTCTTTCGTATCAATAAAAGGAATCAACGTGCAAGTATGTGGTATGGTTAGTTCCATGTGAGAGGTGTGTGGGGACTGGGGGAGGGAAGACAGAGAGAGGGCATGGTTAGGTGGCCTGGGATGTGCAGACCAGGGGTGACCAGGATATGCAGGGCAGGGGTGAGTGTGCCAGGGAATCTCACTCTCGCTCCCCTCTGGCCTGCGCAGTGCTGACTGCTATGGACAGCATCAGTGCTCCACCGCCCTCTGCCACCGGTGGGTTTGGCCATAGAGAGGCTTTGGCAGAATACCTGACAGTAGACGCAGTAGTTTTCTGCTACCTCCCACAAAGGCCCCCACTTTGCCAGGCAGCAGTTCCTACAAGGCAGAGGGGTGTCCTCAGCTGCCTCTGTTACCAGGGGCAGTCCCTTCTGGGAGAAGGTTCTGTGCTGTGGGCTGTGTTCTGGGGGCTTTCTACAAAAGTGCTGTGTCACAGGCAGTACCAGATATGTAATTCGCTGGTTCTAGTGCAAAATAAAAATATAGGGCCCCTTGTTCGGAAGTTATTAAGAATTTTGAGGTGGTGAGAGCAGAGCATTAAACTAAGCTGAGCAGGGAGGCCTCTGAGCTTGGGGCCTCATGCCATGTGCCCATAAAGTTGGCCCTGGACACCAGTTCTTGCTTGCAGAGAACATGGGTTGGTTCCCCTCCTCTGCATATAGCGATGGGGGTGGAGGGGGGGGGTGGTGAACAGAGACGCAGAGACATTATGTGGTGACAATCTTTAAGACCTAGTTTCCATAGTGTGGCTGTACCTTATAATGTAAAAAACACACCTGTATCAGGGCTAATGCCTCCCTGGGCCCAATCTCGTTACCAAAACACCAGGGAAGGATAAAATTCCTGCCTGTGGGTGGAGAGAGACTGGGAGCAGGGCGGTGGGACTTGAGGGTGTTGGGGTCAGGTGCTGGCTGTGGTCTGAGGGTGTCTACCTCATTCCCCGCCCTCCTATTTGGAGCTGAAGGCAGCAGATGGAGCATGGCTGAGCGATGACGCATTTTTGGGTGACTCTGTGTTTGTTTTCTTGGGCTTTGGCCTGTTGTGACCACGATAAAAAGCAAACAAATGTGGAGTCAGAGGGCCAGAGAGTCAATCGCTCTGTCTAGCCTCAGAACTCCCTTGCATCACTTGCCTGTGATTAGAAATGAGGAGAATAAAAGAGCTCTGATTTCCAACAGCCTCTGCTTCACAAGGGCCATGTGGAGGCAGCCTATTCTTATAAAAGCGATTGTGGGAGAGTTGAGATCCCTCTCTCTTTGGGGTCAATGTGAACGTGTATGTATCTATCCATGTTACGTCTGGCATACTTCAGGCATGTGCACACATGTATATATATGAGTGGCTAAGACCGTGCATGTATGTGTACACAGTGCAAATGTGTGTACCTCAGTTGCACCCGTGCACAGCAGTTGCAGGGATTGTGTGTGCGTTCACACACAGGTGAGGGGCTGCGCATGGGTAGGTCCCGATACCTAAAACCTTTACATCTGCTTCCGTCAGTCTTGTGTGTTGCGAAGAGCGGGGAGCCACTCAGCCAGCTTAGGGAAAAGGAAACCCACCGGGGTGTGTGGGGCTGGGGCTGGGATGGGGCAAGCAGCTCGAGGGCCTGCCTGCTGCCTTTTGCTCAGCAGCTCCCTTCTTGTCTCTGTTCAGGTATGGTTTTTCTGGCATGACCTCAGCCTGCATGAGGCTCTGACTTGCTTGGCCTCTGGGGCTGGCTCCATCCTGTGGTGTGTCTCTGCACCTGGCTGTGGCTCCTGGCCTTCGTCAATAACTGGCTGATGCTTTATGTGCGTCATGGCGCAAATTCACAGGCTCTGCCTGACCCAGTTCATCCTTTTGTGCCGAATCATCAATCCCTGGCCAGCCTGCAGCTACCTGCCCAGGTCAGGTTGGGTCGGCTATGGAGGGAAGAGACCATGGCCACGTACAAGCAGCGTCACAACTGGGACTGAGGTTGGGACAGTTTTCCTTACACAGGGATGTGAGCATGGAGGACAACGATGAACACCTCGGGTACTTATGTAAAAATTCTCTGTCACTGTGCAGTGCCCATCCTTATTCAGCAGAAACCAGGACAACTGGGGCTGTCCCCCAGCAATGCAGGACTTGCCTGAGCAAGGAGGGTGTGAGCGTAGGCAGCCTCCTGGGGGCTGGGCTCTGCTCCTCACCACCCCTCTTCTGCCTCCCTGTTATGGATTGAATTGTGTCTTCCTAAACATTTATATATTGAAGTCCTAACCCAGGTACGTCAGAACGTGCCCTTATTTGGTATTTGCAGAGGTAACGAAGTTAATACGAGGTCATTTGGGTGGATCTTAATCCTATAGGACTGGTGGCCTTATAAGCAGAAGAGATTTGGAAACAGAAAGAAAGGAGGAAACAGAAGGAAAATAGAAAGAAGACAATGTGAAGGGACACAGGAAGAAGATGCCACCTGCAAGTCAAGGAGAGGGTCTGGAACACACCCTTCCCTCACAGCTCTCAGGAGGAACCATCCCTGCTGACACCTTGACCTTGGACTTCCCACCTCCAGAGCCATGAGATGATATCCTTCTATTAGGTAAGCGCCCCATCTGTGGCACAATGCCAGCAGCCCCAGCAAACTAACCTCCCCAAGAAAGAGTTCCTGGAAAAGGGAGAGAGGACGTGGGACACCACCACCCCTGGGGCAGTGGGCTGGGCTGCAGACGGCCAGTGAGCATGGCAGCCAGGACCCCAGGCCTCCTCTCACCCACGGCCAGCCCCAGGCACCTGAGGTTCCTGACTAGGGGCTTCTAGCCATCGGTCTCTGGACTCACTGGCGGAGGAATCTTTGAGGCTGGTGCTTGAGCTTGTCACTTAAAATCTTTGCTGAGACCCACTGAAGGCTTTAGGTGAGCAATGAGTCGGACCATATTTGTATTTCAGGAAGACCCCTGTGACTGTCGCAGCGTGGAGGCCAGATGGGGTGGGGAGACCGTGTCCACGGGAGCGCTGAAGAGGCTCAGGGAAGATTCCAGAGCTGTTTAGGAGGCATCACTGCCGTGATGAACTGAGCAACAAGCAGGTGGGAGCACAAGGGCGGGAGGAGTGGGGGCACAGGGAGTCTCTGGCGGAGGGGTGCTCTCTGGGATGGCCTGGGCCTCAGCTCAGGTCAGCGTGGTCTGTGGGATGGCCACACACACCTCCCCAGGGCCTGTCACAGTGGGAGGTCAGGCCTGGGGTGCAGATGTGGGCCTGGGCATCGCTGGTGTCCAGGTGCAGGAGGGTTGTGGGTGGGGGCCATCATGCAGGGGGGTGGGTGGGAATGAGCTGCTTCTCCCAGAAGCAGACCCAGAGACAAGCGTTTGGGAGGTGGTGCGGCAAGCAGAGAGGACGTGGGGACACGAGACAGGGGAGGGAGCAAAGGCAAAGAGCTTTCAGCAGCAACTGGGGCTAAGTCCTGCCCGGGCTGGGGAAGACCAGGGATCAGGCCTCACACGTGCTGTCCTGCAGGGTGAGGAGGCCCATCCCTCGCTGGCTGGGGGCTGTTCCCAGGGCCTAAACTCTCTGGCACTTCCAGTCTGCCCTTGCACAGGCTGAGCGGGTGCCTGTGGCCAGAGAAGGGTCTCAGGCAGTGACACAGGCAGCCAGAGGAGCTGTAGGGATGTGGCAGTGACCTTCGGGGCCGGCCAGGATGTGGCCAGAGCGTTGCGGCTTCTGCATTGATGCAGTCCACACTTGTGTCCATCTTGCGGTGGGGAGCGAGGAGTCTGACCTCTTCCTTCATTTGTCATGACAGAGGGGACCACGGCAGGGACTGGGTGAGGGCAGGGGGCTGAGTTGGGGAGCTGGATGGCACAGGCTAAAACAGTCCTTTCCGGTATCAGCAACAGCAGCGGAAATGGCAAACACAGTTGTTTAATGTGCGGATCATTAAGACAAATAATGATTCCACTCTAGAGTGTTGAGAGAGCCCCTAAACAGCTGCTAATGAGCGGCTAGCAGAGGCTGGGCTGGGGTGAGGCTGGATGTAGGCTGGGCCTCCTCAGCCTCCTTCCTCCCTTATGCTCTGGCCTCCTGCCTCTCCTGCCCACCCGGCTTCTTGCCTTTGTACCTCTGAGACACGAGTATCCTGCCTGACTACATGGTTCCCACTCCCAGGGGGTCAGGGCCCTCAAGGGTCACCTGGGCCCAGGGAGATCCCGAGGGTCTCCCAGAGGGAGCTGCTCCCCTCTCTTGTCTTAACTGCCCCCAGGTTAGCTTATGGGGAGAGCACCATTCTTGAGTTTGCTCCATGTTGGTGCCGTTGGGAGTGGGGTGATGTCGGGGTGCACTTGATAGGAGGACAAGTTGTAGAGTGGCATTTGTAGGGGTGTGGGTATGGGCAGCAATGAGAACAGGTGCCTCCAGGCAGGTGGCGCAGACACTGGCGGGTGTTAGCACAGGTGGGGTGAGATAAGGATGTTGACAGTCATGGCCAAGCGTGGGTGTAGACTGGTATAGAGGTGTGGGTATTAGTGACAGCAACTGGGTGTGAGGATGTCAATGGATGAAGTCATAAGAGTTGAGACTTTATAACGCTTATTACACACCCCTCACTGTCCTATGTATTTTATATACATTTATTCATTTAATTTTCATAACCCCATAAAAGATATCAGTGTCCTCACTTTTTAAGGAGAGGGAACACAAGGACAAAGAGGTCACATAGCTGCTCAATATCACCCAGCTGGTGAGTGGCAGGGCTGGGACTGGAACCCAGGCTGTCTGGCTCCAGAGCCCACTCTCAATCCTTCTCTACTCCAGGGACACGGTGTGGGGGTACTGGTGTGCATGCAGGTGGCCGCAGGTGTGGAGCAGAGGTGGCGAGTGGGTAGAGCAGCGAGAGCGGGTGTTGCTGAAGACGGAGGCACAGGGGGGAGGGCCCGTGCGGCCCAGCCAGGGTGCTGCGGGGCGGTGGGTCTCAGCCTGCGGTGGGGCGTCAGCATCACCTGGATGGAGGGCTTGCCAGACCATGGATCATTTCTGATTCTGGAGGTCTGGGGTGGGGCTCCAGTATTGTGTTTCTAGTAAATTCTCAAGTGATGCCACTGCTGCTGGTTTGGGGACCGGACTTTGGGAACACTAGTGTAGGGCATGACACAAGAGCAATGATAAAGAATGGAACTGGTGGTTTGGAGGAGGTGAAGAAAGAGGTAGGTAGACTAGAGCAGAGAGGGAATGCAGACGTGTGGGATGGGTGCCGCCAGAGGGAGACGACCCTCGGAATGAGCACAGGACGAGTACCGCTGAGTTTAGCAGGGGTGTAAGGAGGTTGGAGCCCTGGCTCCAGTGGCAAAGGCAGCACCTGCAGCCCTGTGGGAGCCTCTTGCCTATCGAGGGTCCTGCCTCCCATGTTGACCTCCCAGGTGGTGGCCATCAGATTTGACTGTCCTGGGAAATGTCTGGGTGTCCTCTCGTTGGCCTGCAGTGGGGCCTGAGAGGGAGGCTCTTTGGGGAGTTAAATGCAAACTTAAAGGAGCATCTACGGCAGTGGCCTGGGAAGCCCCAGGTAGCCCTCCAGGTGAATCCCAGGCTGCGTGGGCTTCTGGGTGTGCAGAGGTGGCTGAGACAACAGGCCTCTCCTCCCCTGGGGTCCCACAGGTGCTAAAGGAGGATTCTCTGTGTTAGTCCATTTGCACCTATAAATGACTGATCCCAAATAGGTAGACTGCCTGCGCTGTAGGCCCCTGGGAGAGAAGTCCCAGAGGACTTGGGGAGGGGCTGAAACCTGTCCAGAAAGAGCTTCCTGTCCCTCCTCAGTCTTAGCACCTATGCTTGGTCTCAGGGACAGGAAGTCCTGTCCCTCCTCAGTCTTAGCGCCTATTTCTTGCTTAGCTGCGGGCAAGGGAATCGGAGGTGGGAGTGGGTGGAGCTGGGGTTCTTCAAACTAAAAACAGGAGCCCCCAGCCAGCAAGGGCTCTTTGGACTACAGCAAGGAACATTCGGCTTGAGGTGTTGGGGGTACGAGGGTGCAGCAACAGGCCTCAGGAAAGATGATTCCCCTGTGAGCGCCACAGTCTCCTGAGGCTGGGCCCAGAGGGGCTGACCTGGAGCCACACCTGAGTCAGCCAGAGGTCAGGGGTTGAACTGTGTTCCCCCCTAAAAATATGGCAAAATCCTCACCCCCCGCACTTCAGAATGTGACCTTATTTAAAAATAGAGTCTTTATGGAGGTAATCCAGTTAAATGAGATCATTAGGGTTGGCCTCACTACTGGTGAGGCCAACCCTACCGGTGTCCTTATAAAGACAGGAAATTTGGACACAGGGACAAAGAGGGAAGACCATGTGCAGACGCAGGGGACAATGGCCACATGCACGCCAAGGAACCCCTGCGGCTGCCAGAGCTGGGAGAAAGGCCTGGAACAGATCCCCCCTCAGAAGGAACCAGCCTCGCGAACTGTGCGACAATAATTTTCGGTTGCGTAAGCCACCCAGCATGCGGCACTTGTTACAGCTGCCACAGGAAACCCCACACCCCAGTTCTGGGAAGGAGCCAAACTGGTCTTAGCAACTGGACACAGGCAAGTGTCACTGCCGAGGGGCTGGGCAGTGACGGCTTCGGGAGGTGAAGGGGGTGACCTGGTGACTTTGGGAGGGGTCAGTGTAGCCTGAAGCCCAGCATGTGACACTTTAGTGGCCAACGGGCTGTCTCGGTTTCTCCAGGAAGAAGAACCGTGGCTGCCTTCCAGAGGAGGCACCTGCCGTGGGAGAGGCAGAGGTCACGGTGCCCTCTTGCTGCCTTGGGCCTAGCAAAGCAAGCTGGACGCTTGCACGACAGGCTCCTGCTGCTTCCAGGGCTTTAACGCCTGTCTCGGGGATGGGAAGCAGGAAGGGCACACGGGGACACATCTTTGGCTAAAGAACCTAGGATTCAGAGGAGCCAGGCATGAATCACCACAGAGTGCCAAAGGACTGCAAAACCCTTTTCTTAATCAATCATATTTTATTGTCAGTTATAAATATTTTCCATTTGTCCCCTATTTACAGCTGTAAAATAGTTTATGATAATTATACCCTCACCTACCATTCAGCATCTTGCTATAAACTCCATGAAAATGGAATAGGGAATAAAAAGCTCGTGTTGGGGGCCCACCAACCTGGCTCCCCGGACTCCAAACAACCCCACGCAGACAGCAGGCGGCGTCGCAGCATGTGCTACACGGTAGCAAAGGGGCAGCCGGCGGTGGTGGCGCCGGGCGGTCAGGACGCCAAGCTCCTCAGGACGTTGGTGATGCTCCAGTGCTGGCCCGAGCACTTCTGCAGCACCAGCTGGAAGCCGAACTCCAGCTCGCTGTTCTCCTGAAGCTCCAGACAGCGCTTGGACTTGCGGTTCTGGATGGGGCCTCCCTAGGAGCCAGGGCACAGAGCGGGGTCAGAGGGCACAGAGGTAACACAGGGAGGTTTGGGGAGCCTCAGGCCTAGTGGCTGGTGGGGGCTGGAATTATCTGTGTGGCCAGAAACCTGGGGGTGAGCATTCCCATGGAACCTCAAGCACCCCTGTCTCTGATGTGTGTTGGTCTTCTCGGGAAGACTGAACATGTGCCTCGGTTTCTTCACGATGCCCTAGTTCTTTGTTAGGAGAGAGAGAGACCTCTCCACCCCAACTTCTGTTTACCTGGCTGGTTTGTTCCTACAGCTCCTACCCTGGGGCTGCTCTGCTACCAGGGCCCTGCTCTGAAAAGCCTACTTCCTCGGGACCACCCGTGACCAGAGTACATTTGCTCATTACCGGAGGCCCAGGACACCCTGCTCCTGGGGCCTGTGCCCCCAGCTGGACCTCTGGGGTCATCAGTACTGGCCTCAACCAACTGAGCCTCCTGGATACTGTCCATTAGGCCACTGGAGTCCTCGAGCCCTGGACATGCATGTTTTTCTCCCATGCTGCTGATGTTCCAGAATGTTCTATGGCCATGCATACTCATGAGATTTATGTCCCAAAGCCCCTTGGAGGAAGTGATATTCTACTCCTCAAATCAGCCCTATAGCAGCAAAGAGGAAACCCCCAATTTTTGTTGTGAGTGAGATCCTTCCAGGATTTGATCCTTTGGGGCTGCTGGCTGTGAGCCTGGGGTGTCAGCCTGGACAGCTTGAGCACCCCTGAGTTACCTCCAAAGTTGTGCTCAACTAGAATTTGGACTCCCAAGCAGGCAAAATTGGTTGGGTGGGTGGAAGCCCTTATAAGTGGGTGCCTTGTAGATTAATGGCACTTGAGTATAGGGTCAAGCTCACCTCTTCTCAAGAACCTACTCCTCTTGTGTGGGAAACCTGGACATTTTCATTTGTTGTTCATCTTCCTCAGCACCCAATGCCCTGTGACTGTCGCCTTATCTCTCTCCCATCACGCTTGCCCTGGTTTGGGCCACCATCTTTTCTCACCTGGACAACCCCATCAGCCTCCTAAAGGACTTCCCTTCCAGTGTCTGGAGGCAGGGGTGGTGATACTTCTAAAGTGCATACTTGGCCTGGAGGACAAAGTCCGAGCTCCTTAGTGCTGCACTGAAGGCACCCATATTCAGTGCTACCTTTCTCTGCAGCCGAATCTCTGATAACTCCCCCAGCTCCGTGCCTCTTGCTGCGGCCATACCAAAGCTATTTGCATACACTCAGGCTTTCCGGACTTTGAAGGAGCTGTGCTTCTGCCTGGAGTCCTTCTCTGTGCTCCCCCAGCAGGCTAAGCCACAGCCTCGTGTCAAAGCCCAGCTCCTGCTCTGTTTCCTCCAGGAAACCACCTCCATCGCCCACCCATGCCCACCTCCACTTCCCCTTTCTCAGTCTACCCGGCTGGCTTGGTACTCTTCACCCTGTGCCCTCTCTCCCCAGCTCACAGTAGACATTGCACTGTGAGGGGGGAAGTGGCAAACCTCTTCTGCAAGGAAGTCATCTGAGTCTGCTGCAACCATCCCCATGGCAACAGTTGGTATCTCAAGAGAAAACATTAAGGCTCGGTTCTTACAACTACCTAGGAAACTGGCAGTATCTACCACAGTTGCCCGAACACTCCCCTATGACCCAACAACTCTAACAGAAATGCGTGTACCAAAGACATGCCCTTGAATGCATTCTGTGACATGATTGTAAAACTCTAACCTGGAAACAGCCCAGACATCTGTCAATAGTAGATGGATAAACAGCTCATGGTATATTCATGCAATGGAATACTATACAGCAATGAAAACAAACACAGCACTAGAGCTACACTCAGTAAGACGGAATCTCATAAACACAGTGTTGAGCAAAAGAAACCAGACAAAAAGATACATAAATAACTTCCCAAACAGGCAAAATAAAACCACAGTGTTACAGTCAGGATGCTGGTTGCCTCTGGGGAGAAGGGAGTGGGAAGATGATTGGCTGGAGGTAGGAGGGGTGCTTCTGGGTGCTGGGAGTGTGCTGCTTCCTGACCTAGGCATTTATTTGTGTTTAAATCATTAAGTTGAATGTATGGTTTATACATGTTTCTATATGTATATATGTCAGTCTTCAATTAAAAAATTAAAACAAGAAATCCAGCTCCTTCCAAAGGGATTTGAGTGGTGAAGGAGAACCCAGACAAATGGCAGAAGAGTTGAGGGGTGTGGGAGTGTGTCAGGGAAGGGGTGTGGGATTCCCACCGCCCCCCCTTTCCCACCAGCCACTCAGGCACATTCTGAGCCGGATGTGCCGCCTCCCTGGGGGTCCCTTGCCAAGGCTGAGAGGGGGAGGTGGGAGTAGAGGTCTCTGAGAAGTAAAGTGTCCTTCAGAGACTCACATCTGCCATTTCCCAGGCCCTACCCTGGTCCGACCTTGCCCTCAGCACCCTGGAGACGGGAAGTGTGGTGACCCTGGGGCAGAAGCCCCAGTGTGGCCTCCTGGGAGAATGTGGAAGGAATGGGTGGGGGCCAAGAGTGGGGCTGGGACAGGCCAGTGGAAGGGACACAACCTCAGTGAGAATATCTGGAACTAACAAGTAGGTCTGGGGCGAAGGAGAACCCCTCCCTGAAGGCTGAGAGAAGAGCTTCTAGAACAGGGTCGTAAGGCGACGGTGGGCCCTTGCTGAGCAGAGCCCTGGTGTGGCCCAGGGGAACACATCTGGGGTACGAAGAGAGGGGCCAGGCCACCATCTTTCCTCTGCCCTGCTTCTCAGACCTCAGCCTCTCTCACTGAACAAGCTGAGCTCTCCCCCTCTCTCTGGGCAAAGTCCATCCGCGAAGCTCACAGAGAGGCCCTCCGTTCCTCCATTCAATGCCGCCTGGCAAGTTCAGCCCCAGTGGGAGCAGCCGAGGGCTGTCCCCATCTGTACCCCTGCCTGCAGGCTCTGCACCTGAGACCTCAGTAGTGCCAGTCAGCACTTACCCACCATTTGCCTAGCACTGTGCCACGTGCCTCACACACCCAATGTCACGCGCTCCTACAATAGTCTGGAAAGGTGGAGATGATAATTATCCCCATTTTATCAAATTGGAGACTGAGGTTCAGAGAGGTTGGGAGACTTGTCTGGGCTCACACGGTCACTGGGAACCCAGGGCTCTGCCCATTCACTGTTCCCCAGCAGGACGAGGCCAGCCCCAGCCCTCTCTGTGCCTGTCCCAGAGGCCGTGGGTGGACCAGACCAAGGGGGCTGGTGGTGCCAATGCCTGGGTGGAGAAAGGTCCTCTCAGTGAGCTCCAGAGGTCTGGGGAGTGAGTTTGGCCTGTTCGCGTGTGAGAAGGTGGTAAGTCTGTGGGAGAAAATGTGGACAGGGAAGATGTTCCGGGTGGTGGTGAGCAGAGGCAGGCGGCAGCTGTGACAGGCGGTCGGAAAGATCCTCGAAGGTCAGGGCTGAACGAGGAGGAAGGAGGAGAGGAAGGGCCCAGGGGTAGCTGGCGAGTCCTGGGCCCTGGGCAGGGGGCTGTGCAGGGCCTCATGGTCACCGAACAGACTTGGGCTTTGGTCCGAGTGTCAGCACCAGCCATTCAGGGTCTGACTGACACGTTAGCCGGGTCATCCTGGGTACTGCGTCAGGCGCAGAGCATTGGAGGGAGGAAGGAAGTAGGGACACCCGTTAGCTGACTTCTGTCCTAACACCCAGGGTCCAGCTACAGCCTCTGGGTCAGTCCCATGGCTCAGGGGCTGGGGCTTCGCCCAGAGACCTTAGCTGTCCCCTCCTGCTGAGAAGGGCACAGTCGCTTGGTTCACCAGTCCTGTCACCGACATTATTTGTGTAATACTTACAACTACATGATCTGGAAACACACAACACTTTTAATTAAAGAATTTAAATAAGGGCAATTAAACCTGGTAGGAGAGAAGCTGCAGCACACAGAGAGCTTAATTGGAATGAAAACCAAATTAAATATGGAAACAGCGGTTAAAAAAAAATCGCAAGTTGAATGTATAGAATTCTGAAGGCTGATAATAAAGTTCCCAGCCCCTAGCCGAGTTCCTCCCCCTCCGGGCTGCTCTGGCGCAGCGACCGGGAAGGGCCTAAGCGGAAGCCGAGAGCACAGGACTCTGCGCCCAGCCTTGGCCACATGAGCCCAGGCCCATGGCTGAGCCACTCTGGGCTTCACTCCTCTCGATTGCAAAGGAGACAGCACTCTGGGGCACTCGACTGCTGTCTCAGCATAGAGGACTGACAACGTGCACACTGGGGCATGTGGATGCCACAGTCTGTGAGCCTTTTGGGCACCAAAGAGCAGATCCCAGATTATTGTATAGCCAAGCACTCAGCTTCCCCAAGTGTGTCTCTGTGGCGCTAGATACGGAAGAGCTAGCACCAAGGAACTGGCCCTGTTCCTCCTGGGGATGTAGGCTGGGTAAGAGTTAGAGTCACCCGGGGGGCGGGTGTTAAATCATAGATCACCGCCCTCCTCTTCTGATTTAGCATGTCTGGGAGGAGGCCTGAAAATGTGCCTTTTTCTTCTTTAATTTCAGATTATTATGTGGGTACAAATGTTTTGGCTATATGAATTGCTTTTGTACAGTTTGAGTCAAAGTTGTCAGTGTGCCCATCACCAGATAGTGTGCATTGTACCCATTAGGTGTGACTTTACCCCTCCCCTTCTCCCCTTCCCAACTGCTTGATTTCCATTGAGTTTTACTTCCATAATGTGCACATGAGTGTTGACTGATTAGTTCCAATTTAATAGTAAGTACATGTGATGTTTGTTTTTCCATGCTTGTGATACTTCACTTCAGAGAATGGTCTCCAGTTCCATTCAGGTTGTTACAGAAGCTAATAGTTCACTGCTTTTCGAACGGCTGAGTAGTACTCCATGGTATATACATACCACATTTTATTAGTCCACTCGTGTATTGATGGGCGGTTGGGTTGATTCCGCATCTTTGCAATTATGCTGCAATGAACATTCTAGTGCAAATGTCTTTTTAATAAAATGGTTTATTTTCCTTTGCGTAAATACCCAATAGTAGGATTGCTAGGTCAAATGGTAGATCAACTTTTCATTCTTTGAGGTATCTCCATACTACTTTTCGTAGAGATTGTACTAGCCTGAAGCTCTACCAACAGTGTATAAGTGTTCCTTTCTCATCACATCCATGCCAGCACCTATTGTTTTGGGACTTTTTGATAAAAGCCATTCTCACTGTCCTTAGGTGATATCTCATTGTTGTTTCATTTGCATTTCCCCGATGATTAGTGAGCTTTTTTTCATATGTTTATTGGCCATTAGTCTATCTTCTTTTCAAAAGCTTCGGTTCATGTCTTTGCCCACTTTTTTATGGGGTTGTTTGACTTTTTCTTGCTGATTTGCTTGAGTTCTTTGTAGATTCTGGTTATTAGCCCTCATTAGATGTATAGCATGCAAATATTTTCTCCCATTCTGTAGGTTGTCTATTCACTCTAGTGATTGTTTCCTTGGCTGTGCAGAAGCCTTTTAAAATTCCCAGGTGGTGCTGGTCTGGAACCACACTTTGAGGACCACAGAGAAGCCATGCCCTCTTCCAGGGAAGGGTTGAGCCCAGCTGCTTGCTTTTGCCCTGAGCTAGAGCACCCAGAATATCTGGGTTAAGCCCAGACTGGTCTTACTTTTGCAATCAATGTGTTCGTGAAGAGATTGTGTGTGTGCTGACTCCTGTATTGCAAAGACTTCTCTGCTTATTTCAGAGCTCCCATTCCACTTTCTTTTCTAATTAATTTTCCATGGGCAAGCAGCCCAGTGGGCCTTTGGCTTTAAGCACAGTGAGCTCAGGAGTTTCCAGGTTAAGTAGTTAATGATCAGTAATCAAATACTTCAAAGCATGGGTGGGACATCAGGGCTAGTTAATGAAATCCTGAGATTAAGTCTCATTTGTAGAAGAAAGTGGTATTTCTGTATTATAAATATTCAACAGTTGATTTATTCAATAAGTAATTTGGTATTTTTTAAAAGTATTTTGGTATTTCTTTCTTAATCTCACCTGTGCCTGAGGGAGATTCTGCCTGGCACTTGCTGTGAAGGTCTCCTGGACTGAACACGGGGTAATTGCAACACCAAGTACAAAACGATAGGTGGCGGGGGACATGAGGACAGCAGGTGGCTGGGGGCAGCTTGCTGAGGAGGTAGGGACCCTGCGAGTTCACACACACCTGGCACTGGCTCGGCAGGGCGGCCCCGGCCCCCGACTCCCATGGCTGCGGCTACTGCTTCTCCAGAGGCGAGATGAGGCACCATGGCATGGGCCCCAGGCATAGAATTCCCAGACTCAGCTTTAGAAAAACTACTTAATCTCTCCATGCCTCAGTTTTCTCATCTGTAAAACTGGGGATAATTATAGAAAGTACCTTATAACATTGTCATGGGGATTCAGGAATATTTATAAACAGAATAGTCCCTGGCACTTAGTAAACACCATATAAATATTTGCTAAATACATTTTAAAGTCTCATCCAGGTAGTGGGGAGCTGAGCCATTGTGCCTGGCCCTGGCCCTGTTGTCTGTGGGATGACAGGGAGGAGGGAAGTGCTGACTGTCACAGGCTAAAAATAACTAAGAACACATTCAGAGCCTAAACAAAGCTTTGTCAGTCCCTCAAAACCGGACAATTCCACACTTGCCCCTTCATATGACATGGAAATGAAAGGCTGACTTATTCCGGAGCCATAATGAAATACCCGATTATAGCCTTTTCTTTCCAGTACAAAAGGTTCTCGAAGTTGGAGTTGCTGACAGCGCTCGGGGATTGGAGCCGGAGAAAGTCACGGATTCCTCCTCCTCCCGTGTGGAGAAATTCTTTGGCAGAATTAGCGGTGCTCCCTGGGAAATTCGCTCTGCAAATAGGTTCGTTTTTGAGTGGGTTGCTCATCTTGCATCAAATTATCAAGTTAGACCCCACAAATCACAGCCAACGCTCCCTTGACAGACAGCCTTGGCGCTGGGCTCAGCTCTCTTCCGGGCAGTCTCCCGGTAGTCCCGAAAATCTCTTCTTTCCTGGCATTCACCGACATCTCTGTTGCTATCCTCCATGTTTTCCATTTGGAAAATGCATAAATGCCACTCTGAGAATGGAGCACGCACAGGGGGCTGCCCTGTGTGACCTTGGACTCCCAGCTGGGCCTGGCTGGTGCTTCCCCAACAGAACCCAGAGTCTGGTGAGGCACGAAATACACTCCGAATACCCTGACATTTCATCACATGCTCCCATTTAAAAAAAAATACTCATACAAAATTGTACTCCATGCCATACAATATGCAGATCTCTTTTAGTATAAAATATTTCCACCTCCTTCCTCCAAACCTGAAGTGATAGGAAGAAGTACACATTTATCCTGTAACTTTGAGTAGCCCACTTCATGCATGTCTGTGCATCTCAGCTGGGAGCCACTCCCACCTAAAAGCGTTCATTGTAGGATCCAGGGATTTTCCAACTAAGCAGAGCTTTTTGACTATTACCTAGAAATGTCCTTGAAATATTGTAGTACAAATTTTTTTTTTTTGCAGTGAGCATGCGTGCATCTGAGGATAGTCCTTAAGGGTAGAACTTTGTTCAGCTTTGGATCTCCCACAAACCTAGCACAAGACCTGGCACACAGGAGGCCTTTGGTTAATATTTGTGAATTTTTTAAAATAAGGACCCCTTCACTGGATCAATGACATGCTGGGGGCCGCCTCTGTCTCAGGCTTTCCTTCGGGTGCTGGAGACAGTGAAAGCGGGAGACGCAGTCCTGTCCTCTGGTCTACTGGCTGTGGAACAGACGGCCATAGGGGGAAACAATGGATGAAGGATCTGTCAAGTGTCATCAAGATCCTCGGACAAGGAGTTTGGCTCATTCTCAAATTTGTGGAGCTTTGTATTCAGGCTGGCCCAGAGAGTTTGCAGTCTAACTTCAGGAGCTTAGAATTACAGAATTTCAGGGCTAGTAAGCCCTTAATGCCACCCAGACCAGCTCCATTCGAAGGTGTAGAGCCTCTGATGACCTGCTCGTGGCCCTCTGAACTCACCCGATCCCCAAGATACCAGCCTCATGGCAGTGAGAAAGCAGCTCTGTAAACTTGCCTCGATTTCCCCCACTGGTCCTCCCTCAGGGCTACACAGGGCAAGCCTGCTCACCCCTGTGCAAGGCAGCCCTTCAGGTATCTGCAGGTAGCGCTCAGACCTTCCTGGGGACTTTCTGGTCTTAAACAGTCCCCATTCCATCAACTGTGCATTCAAACAGATAGATGGACTTTAAGGAAGTTGAAGCTTAGGGGACATATGTCATAAAAACAGCCTTCCTTGGGCAAGAATCCCTTCAATGACATCTTTGGGAAGAGGACTCTAGCATGTACTTAGCCACTGAAAGTAACAGTGGTGGTTGGGGGATGGGATCTCGTTACCCCTGAGAGGCAGCCCACTGCTTTGCTTGACAGGTGTCCTGCCACCAGGGTCTTCCCCGTAGTGATCTGGTGTCCGCCTCCTCCCTCTCCTTCCACTGGTCCAGGGATCACTGACCAAATGCCGCCTTCCCTAACCCTGCCCCACCGAATCCCAGAATCCCCCAAATCTCAGTACGAAGGGTCCTCTCAAAAGATTGAAAGACATATACTTAATGCGTACGAATTTATAATCACAGCATAGTCAATTCAGGAAATTCTTTAAGCCTGGGGGAATCACAGGCTGGAAAAATCACTGAAGGCAACAACCACCACCGCTGCTATCAACAGCGTTTCATCGCGTGCTGATGTGGGAGCGCCTGGCTGTCATGTCGCGTCCTCGCGGGAGACAGCGCTGGCTGCTCGACACCTGTTCCTCAAACACAGAGCTGGGAGTGGTCCCGGATTAACAGCCCTCCCCCAGCTGCCATCATTTCATCCATCGCTACATGCAACAGACCGCTGAAATGTCTCTCAAAGTCCTCCTCCCCTGCTGCCTGTCCCACGCCCCTTTCCTTTCCATCCACCCTGCACTCTGTGGCCTGGCCAGGGTAATTTTTCAGACCTCCCCGTGGAAATCTGATTCAGAACCTGCCCTGGCCTCTCCCTTTGCTTTTAAGGTGGAGTCCAAACATCCTGGCTTGCCCTTCGACAACCACCATCATGCCCCACCCCACTGGGTCTCACCTCCCCAATGCCCCATTGCAAACTCCACATTCTACCCACACTGAACAAGGGATTCGTATTCTTAACATACGCTTGGCTGTTTCATGCTTTTGCCCAGGCAGAGCCTCTGCTTGGGATGTTTTTCTTCCTTTCTATGCCTGGAAACTGTTTCTGTAACTTCTTAAGTTCTAGATCAAACAAGCCTCCTAGTTGAAGAAATCCCTGAGTCCTGCAGGCAGAGCCGGTCATCCCGGGCTCTCAGAAAGCTGCACACCGGTCTGTTTCTGCTCTCATCATCCAGTTGTGCTGTGTGTTTATATGCCCACGAGCTCCTTGAGGGCAGAGGCTGAGTCTGATTCATATCTGCACCCCTCCTGCCGAACCCCTGTGCTCAATAAATGTTTGATGAACGACTGAAAGGAAGAATGTTCATCATTGGAAAATTGCTCATCAGAGCCCCTGCACATCAGCGTTGCCAAGAGATGTCTTCATCAAATGTGGTCTCTCCGTGTGAATATCTAACGCTGCCCTGGTTCAGCCTGAAGCATTGAAAATTCAGAAGAGCTTGCGAGGGTTAGAGGAAATTCATTTTATTTGTTAAACAGAAAATCGGGCTATGAGATAGAACACTAAGATATGCAAATGTCTACCTTCTTTGTAGGAGAACCTGGGAGAATCATGCTAGATTATTTTGAAATTAATTCAGCCTGAGTGTCTGTGGAGCTTAAACGTGGTCCTCAGGAGAGTAAATAATGCATGATGTGTTTGAAACCAGAAAGGAGATTTGAAATGTATCTGGTAAAAGCTCCTTTCAGCCCAACTTCTGCACCAGAACATTCTAGTTGGTAGGATCCCCATGTAATCTGCAAAGATTAAAACCTGCTGCAAGAAAATTAGCCCAAGCACAAGACTTTAATCATTTAAGAGGCTCCTGGCTTCTTTGAGCCTTGTCAATAGCGACTCCTCACCAATGAGGGCTTAAGGATGGATTCCAGGTCACTTGATAAATATTGATCATTTTGCATTAAGCAAAAATTTCACATACGTCAATTTTTAAATATTGAGTGAGAGTGGCTGCTCTGGGTCTGCAAATTAGGAATTTAAAAATATTCCCAAACGGTTCCCTCTTGCAAAAGGATCAAAGATGTGGCTGCCAACTCTGGGGGTTTAAAATTAGACATATGCTAAAGTGGTTGAAAACTGCCCAGTGCCCAGAGCCTCACAGGCCAATGCTGCCCGCTTTGTTGGTTGCTAAACCCATTCAAGCAGAAGTTGCATGGGGCTACCTTTTCGAGGCTATGGCCTGAGATAAGGGAAGGAGAGAGCTGGATTTGGGGTGTCTTTTCCTGGAGGACTCCCATTTTCCAGGATTATTTCCTTCTCTGCCATAGTCAGGGATGGGCAGACGAGACGGGGGTTGGAGGGAGCGGGGAGGACCAGCCATAGCTCCAAGATGTCTAGATCTGCATGGGAGATGGGGCTGAGCCTCTCCAGCTGAGACACACCTTGGGGCGGTGTAGAAAGGAGGCAGAAGTGACCAGGTGCTGGTCTGGGATGTCAAAGCAGCCTGGGCTTTGGATTTAGCCAGCTCCACCCCTATCAGGCCACATGATCTTGGCAGGTGACTTCCTCTCATTTCTCATCTAAGAGGTGGGATTGCTGTTCTTATTCACATGGAACTGCAGGAGGCTGGACATGGAGAGGCCGAGGCTCACAGACAGACAGCTCTCCAGGGGGCGGGGCACTTACTTCCCTCAGGAACACTCACTCACATCTGGGTGATGCCAAGTCCCCAGAGCCGCAGGCGCCCGGCTGGGCTGTGGCCTTCAGGGGCTATTCCAGGACTGCCCACAGGCCACTGCCCATCCTCCTCTTCCTCCCAGTGAGCTAAAGCAGCCCTCTTGCTGAAGCGAGCCTACTCTGCACCTAGCCCAGGGACAACAGCCACTCTTCCAGAGGCACACACTCCAGGACCCCTGGCCTTGCCTGTCAGCATGCCCAGCCCGTACCACCAAACGCTGAGCTCCTTGGGGTTGGCCTCAGACCCTGTGCTGAGACATCTTGGTGGCTGGGGCAGGGCCCTGACAGCCCCAGGGTCTTGGAGGAGGGTGAGAAGGGAACTTTCAAACTGCATTTCAGCCTCCTGCTAACTCTTCATCCAGTCTCTTTCCCTTCCTAGAATCTCCCCTTCAATGCAGCGTCATAATCCCTGCCAGGTGGCAGACCTAAACTCACTCTGGGGGCACACAGCCTCACCTCCCACAGAGCCAAATCTGCCCTGGTCTGTGGCCCCTCCAGGCTCTTCTCTGGCTGTCCTGGCTGCCTCCAGGACTCAGCCCCACCTGACTATCTGCAGGTCCCTGGGTTTTGATGTCTCACAACTTTCGCATATGATGTTCCTTCTCCTTGGAAGGCCTTTCATTCCTACTAAATAGAGCAGGCTCCTGCACATTCTTAACATTCCAAGGTAAGTATTGTTTTTTGACAAGCCACCAGCCCTGTCCTACACCACCCCCATTCCCCCCACCACCCATTTCCTGCAATGTCCCATTCACAGACTCCAAGGGGAAGCTGAATGAGGGCCCAGCAGATGCTGCAAACAATCTCAGGTGTGAACCCCACTCTTTCCTGGCAAAGTGAGCCCCGCTCACCTCCTCCGGGCCCATTGCGTTCACCCATCTCCCCGCTGCGTCCAGCCTGCAAGCCTACTCTGCTCCTAGCCTGACCAGAAAGAACAGCCACTCCTCTCCAGGCACACACCCAGCTGCCTCCCTGACCACACACCTCCAGGCCTCCCTCTGTCTCTTAACTTGAAGGAAGAAAGGGAGGAAATGCAGCCCTGTCCTGTGTGGCATGTGAATCCCTGGCACATGGTAGGTGGGCACTCAGCAAATCTCTGAGAATCGGCCTGGAGGCACGGCCTCACTACTGCTGAAGTGTCCCCTGCCTCCCTTCTAGCCCCTCCCGGGTCCCTGCACCACTCGCCCAGTTTTTGGCCATGGCCACGCTCTGTCACCTGAGAGAACTGCCAGTGGAGCTTCATCCTCTTGGCTTTGGCGTAACTGCACTCGATGAGCCGTGGCCGGCTGTTGACGTCCACCAGGCACCGGTTGTCATCGTCATCGATCGTGGGGCTCAGGATGCCCACGTGGATCTGCTGACTGCTTGTGTAGTACACGTTCTGCGGGTGGAGGGAGGAGGAAGAGTGGGGGTCAATGCCAGTGGCCAGAAAGACAAGAGGGAAGGTGGTGATTCTCACAGCCGGCAAAGAGGTCACAGCTGGGGAAGACCCTGGGTTGCCTGGTGGCAGGGGACATATAGTGAACCCTATATGTCTGGTGGCCTTCAGATTATTTTCCATTGCAATGGACAAAAAGAAATCCTTTTAGACTATGATCTGGTACAGTATCTATTCCACATGTATAGCTAAAACAAAATTTTCAAGAAAATAAAACTTATTCTTACTATATGTAATACACTCTGATAATTTCTATTCTATTCTTTCATTGAAAAGCATTGGTCATAACCTTTTAAATTAATTTCACTACCCACAGTATAAAAAACACCTCTTGAATCCATAATTTACAGACTCACCAACTTCCTTCCCTCATAAATATTTCGTGCCAGACCCTGTGCTTTGTCAATAGGTGTAGAGCAAAATGCCTGGGCATGCGGCAGGCCAGGAGATGTGTAGCATGTTTTCTGTCCACGCTAAGGCTCACTTTTTTTTAAAGGGCCAAATGGCAAATATGTTTGGCTCTGTGGGTGTACTGGGGAGTCCCCAAGACCATCCCCAGTTCCTGTGATTCTCTACAAGGACTCACGGGACTCAGCCTATAACTGTACTCACCACTGTGATTTATTACAGGGAAAGGATACAGGGCAGATCAGCAAAGGGAAAAGGCATTGGGCAAGGTCTGGAGAAACCAGGCACAAGCCCCCAAGGGTCCTCTCCCAGTGGAATAACACAGGATTCGCTGAATTTCCCCGAGCTGTGACAACACATACGTAATGCTGTCTACCAGGGAAGCGTGTCAGAGATTCAGCACCCAGGGTGTTTACTGGGAGCTTGTCACAGAGGCAGCCTCTTCCTGGCATATACCAAAATTCCACACTTCTGGAAGGCAAGCAGTCATTAAGCATAAACTGTACTGTTAAGTACAAGCCATATTCCTGAACTGACTGAGATGCCTGAACAATCATCTAGGCGCAGTGAGCCACTCCTGCCAGTTCTGGTGGGAGTCCTCCTGCAGTCCAAGCTCCCAGGCGCCAGCTGGGGGCCAGCCTGGCGAGCAACCTTAAGAGGACAGCAGTGAGCCCTGTCAGTGACCTCCTTTCGCACAGAGGACCACTCAGTCTCTGAAGGCTCAACTCTGTGTGGAAGTGCAAGCACACCCACAGAAACACATACACGGATGGCTGCACTCCATTGACAACTCATTTACAAGGACAGGGCTGTCCCATGGGCGGTGGTTTGGGCCTGGTCCAGAGGAAAGCTGCAAGATCCTTGGCCTTCAAAGTTTTGGGCAACTTCTCTCAACCTTGAGCAGTGTGGTTCCCAGCCAGAAGTCACAGGAAAAGAGCTCACAGGGCTCTGTGAGCTCTTTTCCTCGCTTACTAAAGGAACTCACCCTCTGTTTTCCCATCCCACATGATCAGGCCCCCTGGGGAAACCAAAATCCCACGTTTCTCAACTTTAGGTTAGAATATTCAGGGTGGTCTCTCTTGTTATCTTGACATTTTCAAAAGTTCTCATTGGCAAATATTTTTGATTAATTGGTAAAATGGTAAAATGATATGTTTCTTGCTTTAGTGAAAGAGGGTGATTGACAAGGACTTTTTAAACCTAGGTGCTAGGCCACAAAAGGGACAGAGGTGATAAGAAGGCAGTGCAGGAGAGCAGGGTGAGTAAGGGCAGTCCATGTGGCGTGCTCTTCCCAACCCTCAGGAGTCTCTCTGAGCACCCAGGGAGGGGTTAAGGGCAGGCAGGGTCACCCCTCAGGCCAGTGTATTAGTGCATTAGTTTCCTCAGCAGGAAACAGATGGCACACTCCAGGTGGGCGATCTGGAGTGTGTGACAAAGGCACAATTTTTAAAGATGTGGGTAGGATGTCAGGAACCACAAGGGAGAGCATAGTTTCCTGGGGATAGTAACATGGAGATGTTGCCACCCTTAGGCCCACTGGATGAAAGGAGAGAGCAGTTACCAGGGCCTGTGAGCAAAGGCTGACTCGAGAGTAAGGTTTGGGGTTGATGGTGAGCAGTGCTGAACAAACACCCCAACTTCACCTCCCCTCTCACTCCAGTCCTCTGCAGGGCCAGAGCATTGGCAGAACCCAACTGGAGACCAGAGATCACGGGAGCCCGCTGGGACATTGCGTGAAGCCAGCCTCCCAGGGTGGAAGGAAGTGGGTGGAGAGTGCGTCTGGGGAGACAGGCAGAAGGCATTTGTTACCACTAAGATCTGTTCTCTGAGGTTACCTTACAAGTTATTGGGCTCTGTCAATCTATGTAAATACATATCAAAATGACTAAGGTGATTGATTCTTCCCATAACAGAGGTGAAGGGTCACAGTGACCAAAATTCTGAGCAGAGGCCAAATGTAGAATGCCCAGTTTCAATGTGGAAACATAACCAGAACACAGAGGCAAAGCTACACTGGGCAACAGGTGGGCTGCTAACTGGAGCCCTGACACTGTCCATTGTGTGGCCTGGATTTCCAGGTTACCACAGAGGAAAGCAGATGCTCTACTGCAGCTTCTAGTTTATTGGCATTGAGGGAGAATTTGACAACTGGTAGGATTTAGAAAATTAAACAGTCATGCAGTTAGGCATTGCATCTATTTCATCCATTCCACCAAGAAATAATGTCTAAGTTGGGTTCTGGGATTACAGAGATGAGAAAAGCCAAGGTCTCTGTCCTGGAGGAGCCACAGCCAAGCTGGGGCAACCAAGAACGTACCAGGAAGTAATGGCCCTGATCACACTAATGTGAGAACTATCCCTCCTTCCTTCACTCACCTGCCCCAACTCTTGCTACTTTGGAAATAGGAATGAGAACTCGTGGTCTCTGGAAAGCCTTTCCTGAACATGTTACAGGGTGCAGCCTCAGACTGCACCTGCCACCTGACCTCCCTCCGAAAGGTGCACACCTAGTCATGCCCTTGAGTTGGATGCACCATGACCTCCTCAGGATGGTGTGGCTCTTAGTCACCTGCATGCCAGGACCCAGATTTCCTGAGGCTCAGGAGTATGGGCTGCAAGACAAGGACAGCAGGAAGGCAGCCACTTCCATCCCCTTCTTCCTCCCTGTCGTTAGAGCCTGGCTTTCGTCTCCAGGGTGGGCTCCACAGACACGAGCGGCCACTCAGGTAGTAGCCGAAATCAGTTTTATGCACTTAGCTGCTCTGAAGAGTCTGGGGAGATGCTCTGAGAGAAGTGTGTGCACTGACTATCAGGTACAGCTGTCATCGCAGTTGTTTATTGCTCCCGAGTCTGGGAAAATCATGATAGGGACAGACAGTTGTTTGTTATTTAAAAAGCAAACAACAAAGTGCATCTTGACTGGGGTAACCATGAGGCTGGCAGATCACAGAGAGAGATTTGGCAAAGAGGGTTTCCTCACGTCCTCACTTGGACATCTCAGAAGCCCAGCTGGGAGCGTACTGAATAAATCAATGGCCTCAACACAAAAAGGGGAGCAGTTCTGTGCGAGATGCCCACTTTCCGTGCCTGGAGGCCCAGCAAGCACGGCTGAGCTTTCTGAGCCACGGGGACTCTTGAAGGTTTAAGCAAGAAGTGACTTAGAACTGTGGCCCTCAGTGAGGGGCGATTTTGCCGACCAGGGGATACTTGGAATGTCTAGAGACATTTTGGTTGTGAGGGCAGGGAAGGGGTGCTGGAAGCTTCTGGCATCTAGAGGGCAGAGGTCAGGGATGCCATCAGCATCCTGCAATGCACAGGACAGCCCACAGCAACGATCTGGCCCCACGTGTCAGCAGCACTGCTGCTCACATACCCTGACTTAGACTCCTGATGGTAAAAGCTGAAATGTTTTTACCTCTTACTATGTGCGGGACGTGAAGTGATTTCCGTGTTTTATCTAGTTTAATCCTAGTAATAACTCCGTGAGGCAGGTACTATATTACACCCCCCCCCCATATTTTGTAGATGAGGAAGCTGAGGCACAGAGTGCTTAAGTAACCTGTCTAAAGTCACACAGTGGGCGAACAGTAGCTGAGGGGAGGCAGTCTGACTCCAGAGCCACACATGGGACCGCTCACCTCCCTGTCCTGCCTCCCAGGCTGGAGGGCAGAGGGATGGCTGGGAGACAGGCTTCCACTGAGGTCCCTTTGAAGCGGGGGGCCTGGACTAGGAGAACTAGAGGCTGGAGCGGCCTTTCCTAAAAGGCACATAGTAAAAGATGCTGCGAAGTGCTGAGACAGCAGCCGCCCTCCTGTAACTCAGCCTAGGCGAGCTGTTATCCTGTCTGCGGATGTTTTACAAACCCCCAGGGCATAGAAACGACATCCCGGACCACTCAGCTCCTCCCAGCTGTGAATGATTGATTCAGCTCACTCTCCACTCAGCCCCACACAGCTCAGCAGTGCTGCAAACCGGGTCTCCGACATTTCATTTTGATGCTTGCAAGAGAAAGACAAAAATCACCTGCGAGGTAGAAGAACCTCCTACCTCAGGTCTCAGTGGCATTTCCTCTCCTGCCTCCGGGCCAGGGACAGGAGGTATGACTAAGATTTGGCTGCACAGCCCGGCCAGGGAGCCACAGTGCCCTGGTTGCACACTAGCCCCTCAGGGCCACAGAGCCAAGGTCGGGCAAAGCGTCCTACGGCTGGAGGTTCCCCTTGCTCCGTCCTCTACCTTGGGACAAGGGCCCTCTGCTCCCTGTGTGTCCTCAGCCGCCCTTCCTGTCCTGGTGGGCGCGGGGTGCCCGGCTCTGGCAAAGCCTGACTTATGGTCCCACCACCCCTCACATGAATCAAGCCTCATCTCAGTGGCAGAAACTCTGTCCCTGGGGGCGGGATGGCCTTAGGAGGAGAAAGGGGAGATGAAAACAGACATACTTTTGTAGACCTATACGCCTGGCTTTCTGCTAGGTAACTTCTCTGCCTGTGGCCACCTTCCACTTTTAAGAATAAAGAAACTGAGGCCATGAGGGTTTTAAAATAAGTGCCAGGGCACACAGGTAGGCAGTTGCTCTCTCCCCTCCCAGCCTAGGGAGAGGGTCCTGGCAAGGGAGAGTTCCTGGCAGCTCAGGGCCTGTGTCCCTTCCCCAAGTCAAGCAGCCTGATGTCCCCATCCCTCGGAGGGCCTCCACCTCCTCCCCGTCTGAAACCTCAGCGGAGGCTGGCCCAGGCACAGGAGCTCGGCTCCCGAGAGCCACCTGCTCTCCCCGCTCAGAACCGGCAACAGGACTGCTGGGGCCCTTCCCACCAGGTTGTCCTGTTGAGCTCTGGGGGCTCCAAGAAGGGGTTTCAGGGGCCACTGTGGATGGGATTCTAGGGCCCCTCTCCCAGCCCAGCCATGGCAGATCTTCTTTTGTCTCCCTTATAGTTGGCTGCATGTAACATTTGTTGAACAAAAGGTTATGAAGAATTAAAAAAAAAAAAAAAAAAGATTTGAAAACCACTGCTGTAAAACACGAGGCATCTGTCCAGGAGGAGGACATTAGGGCTTAGTAAGCCTTTATTAGCTTAGGCCCCACCAAGTGGCATTGGCAAATATTTGAACGAGTAGTTCAACCTCCTGCCTCCAACACTCCACCAGGCCCCCAGGCCCTTGCATCCTTCGATATGGCCAATTTATGTATTTGTCAATAATTTAATGCCCTCTTCTATCAAGACCTCCATACCTACATCACACCTTAGCCTCCACAGAAATTCTGGAACTGTCACCAAAGACTGAGATGCAAGAATCATGGGTTGGATGGAGGGAGAGACAAGGAGGGCCTCCCAGAAAAATTCACAGGAACAAAATGGGGTGAGTTACATCACTTACTGATACAAACATTTTCAAGGCACAACTGAAGTACCATTTGTCTTCCAAACAATGGGAATCTTCAGCAGCTCTTTTTCCTCTGTTAAATGATGTTTCCTTGGCAACACTGCTGGCCTAGCAAGTGGTTGCTCTTGAAAAGTGAGGTATCTTAGAGGCAGAGACAATCTCTCATGGAGCCTCCAGCAGGGGGCAGCAGTGGTGGTATTCGGCCAAAACCTTCGTGGGGGTGCTGATAGAGGTGGAAAGGAGAGAGTCACAGTGGGACACTCTTTACAAGAGGTTCTAGAACCCACCGCAAGGCAGAAAACATCTGTATCTGCCAGGTTCTCACATGGTAAAAGTGGCCCACGATGAACCAGCATCCTTGAGGTCATTTCTTTGGACATCTACCTACACCCTAGATTGATGAAGCCCAACAAGAAATTAAGAGTCCAGCTTTCTTCAGGGGTTGGGGACATACCAGGAGACTGTGACACAGTCTAGGAACTAAAAGTCACCATATTGGGGTGATTGCAAAGTGTTAAAAGGTTGGGGTCTTGGCAAAGGTCGTTGAGGGAAAAAAAGGCCAAGCTGTGGGCTGGATCTTGGAAGAGGAGGAAGATTTGAGAGCAAATGAAATGCGGGAGGAGAAAGGGAGAGAGAGAGAGGACTCACAAGGACACTCTCCTGAATGCAATCAGGCAAAGGCAGGGCTCTCACCTTGGCTGCACATGAGAGCCAACCGGGGAGCTTTAAAACCTATAAAGCACCGTCTCAGGGGGCGGGGCCCAGCCATGGAGATTTATTCCAGGGGATTCTAATGTGCAGCCAAGGTTGAAGACTAGCCGTGTTAAGAAGACTGGGGTAGCCTAGGGATGGGACCTGGGGACCCCCACCTGCAGGGGCATTGCTTTGAAGCCTCCAAGGAGGGTGGCCAAGAGGTTAGGAAGCGCCATTAATTAGGACGATGTTTCTCAAAGTGCAGGCCTCCCATCATCTGGGAACTTGTGAGAAATGCATTTTTAAGCCCAACCCAAACCTACTGAATCATAAATTCTGAGAGTGGGGCTCAGGAACCTGTGTTTTAACAAGCCGTTCTGGTAAGTCTGTTGCATGTTAGCATTTGAGAACCACGGGTCTAGGAAGAGGGTGGCCTTGAGGGATAGAAAGAACATGGGCTTCCAAGTCAGGAAGACGTGGGTCTCCACTCGACACCTCTGTCCCTCACTTGCTAGCTAGGAAGCCATTCTGAGCCTCAGTTTCCTGTCCTGTGAAATATAGTTGCTGTGAGGATTAAAAAACTGGTAGCCCATAGTCTGGCCACAGGGACTGCAGGGGAGGGATGAGGGTCTCAGTCAGAGGATGAGAAAGGGCCAGTAGGGAGGGGACTGGTGCTCCAGCTGCAATGCCTTGACTCCCCTAATCTCTGCAGGTGAGGGTTCACGAAAACAGCGGGCAGGGAGCCGGGCATGGTGGGTAGGAGGAAGGAAATGGAGCCTTGCTTTATTATGTTTTATTACATTTCAATTTACAGAGTGATGCTTGTGACATCCAGAATGTGTATTCAAAGTGGACTCCTTTTCCTCTTTCCCAAAGAACGAGCTGCAGGCCTCTCTGCAGACAGGCAGGCTGATTTAAGGGTTTGGTTATTGGTCATTAACCCCTTGACACAGAGGTTCGTTACTCTGCTGAGGGCCATAGCACGTGGATGCTAAATCAGGAATGAAGGAAAGTCATTTCCAAAATGATCGTATGTTCACCACCCGCAGCACTGAGTCCACATGGGGAACAGAAGACATTTATAAACACTGTTTGCCATTACTGTGCTGGAGCATAAATGTGTGAGGCACGGTTTCTAGCTCAGGGCTTCCCCTGCGAACCCCTTCCCCTGGTGGGGGGAGAACAGGTGAGGCTGGCACATGAATCCCCCAGCTTTGGGGGGAGTTTCGCAACTGGTATTCAGCCCATCCATCAGTCGTTGACCCAGTTCAAGTCAACAAACGCCCTTTGTGCCGTCAGGTGCTAGGCCTGACCGGGCATTGGGAAAGACGAGGGGACAGGACGTGCCCCTCCCTGGAGGAGCTCTCAGCCTGGCAGTGAGACAGATACGAGGAAGGTGAATAGGATATACTCACAGCCAGGCTTACAACAGGTGACTGGCCAACATGCTGGGCACTCCAGAGCACGGGTGACAATCCCTACCCGAAGCTGTCAGTGAGTGATGAGGTTTGAGAACAGCCCGAGAAGAGAGTAGTTTGCCTAGACAGCTGACAAGGACAAGGGACTCCTGGCAAGGGAACGGGCAAAGCCAAGCCGCAGAGGCCTGACAGCACGACACCATTTAGGGAAGGAGAGTAGGAGAGTGCCTATGGGGTGCGGGGGAGAGGAGGCAGGAAGAGCACCCCGGGGGCTGAAGAGTCTGGATAGAACTCTATTGTGACCTCAGATCAGTAAGTCACTCCGCTTGTTAGCACATCTGAAGCGTCCTTAGAGTCTTCCGGGTCCAAAATATCCAAGGGGCCTGGCAAGAGTGCCTGGGCTGGAGGTGAGTCAGGCAGCTTCTGCAGGCCTGTTTGAGAGATTCCAGATGCAGGTCTGCAGAGCAGCAGGAAGAAAAGCAGAGCTTTGACCAAGGAGTCTTCTTTGAACTTAAGACCGAATAGAAAAGAGCCTGATTTCTGCCTCCCACTGTGCAGCCAGGGCAGGCAACCACGCAGCACTGTGGCTGGGCCCGGAAGGTTTCCCTTAGAGTCGTAGCCGTTGCTGTGGCTGCTGTGTTTTCATGTTTTATTCCAGGCCTCGCCCCCGCGGCATGGTGTCAGCCATCTCTCTGCCACCATCTGTGGGGTTCCAGCCCAGATCAGCAACCCGGTCCCCCATTTTGCTTTGTCTTCTCTTCCTATGTCTTCCCGAGCTCCTGGGCCCAGTGTTTTCCCAGCCAGTCCCTCTGCCCCAGGAGACAGCCAAGTGACAGGGGATGCCCTGGTCTTCCTGCACCGAAACCGAGGGTCGAGCTGGAGTGAATTGCCAGCGAGAGAGCAGAGACAGCCCAGCGCACAGAGTTGCGGGATTCCTGAGATACTAGAGTTTTATTTGCTTTTCTTGTAACAGCACCTTCCTCCTCCTGGCCGTGGGAGTAGGCATGTCTCACAGGTGGCCAATCAGAGTTCCCCGCTGCCTTGGCCCAGGGATTGGGTTCTGGATGGGCGTGTGAACCCGTGTAGGCCAATGAAAGTCCTCCTTGGGATTTTCTCCTGTGAGACCACCTGGCTGGAAGGCTTGAAGCCCGGAGCTACTTGCTGCCTTCCTCGACAGGTAAACTGGGAAAGCTCCCTGACTCTAGGACAGAGTAAGGTCATACACACAGGGATCAGAGCCAGAAGGTGGGGAAAGAGCGAGAAAGGGAAGAGTTATTCAAGCTCCTACATCCAGTTCTGCTTGAAGCCAGACACAGACATGGATTTTCGGTGACATGAGATGATAAGATTTCTTTTGCATTTAAACTGGCTTGAGTCAGGTTTCTGTCACATGTAACCGGCAGTCTTGGCTAACACACAGGAGGCATTTCCAAAATACAAAGGGGATAGAGCAAAAAGATAATCACGTCATATAGCTCAGTTGTGCTTGGCTGCAGAGCAAACGGAGGTGTCATTTGTGTATGCGGTATATCCATTCATTACAATAAAGCAAGTCTCGTTTTAATAATAAAGTGCTGAAGTTTATGAATGTCTGACTTTTTTTTTTTTACAAGATAAGGAAATGTCTCACTAATTTACATGCCAGTTTCTTGAACGAGTGGGAGGCTAGCGAGGCTGAAGGGTCACACAGGCCTGGTAAGTGCTGGGTGTGGGCCGAGTTTCTGAACTTTGTCCGTTACATGGGAAGAAATTGAGAACTGCTGGGAAAGCTGAATTATGGGGAAATCAACTCAGCATGGGCCCGAATAAGACAATGAACAGGTGCCCTGGCTTGGGATTGCTGGTAGAGCCTGTCTGCAGCATCCCATGTCTGTAGGGAGCAGAGCCTGCAAACTGCCCCGACCTGGGCCTTCACCCTCCCTTTGATGCTCACGCTCTTCACACGCCCTGGATCAGCCTGGCTGCCTGGCAAGGCTCCTGCTGGGAGCTGTCTCCAGCGGTGCACTCTGACGCAGACGGGAGCTGCAAACGCAGGCCACGCCGGGCAGAAACACATTGCCAAGGGAGGGATCATAGAGGCCCCACCAATAGTACAGACCCGGGCAGTGGGGCAGGCCCCAGCCACTGAAGAACGGGGCTTACCTCAAGGAAGAAGGATGTGCACAGGGTGTGTGCTGCTGTCAGGACAAGATCAGAGATGGAGCAAAGAGCTGCCAAGTGCTTCTGGAGTTGCAGAGTCATTGTACTTGGCCTCAAAAGGCAAGGGAATTGACAGACCTCGCTGGCTCTCCTTCCAAATGCACCTGGCCCATCTGCAGCCCTGGGGGGACCACCCTCAGATGGGGAACACAGCAAGGGGCTGGTGACCCCACTCACAATCCCTCTCGGGGCTCAGCCTCTCTTGGATAGAAGGCGAAGCCACTCCATCCACTTTCACAGCATAACCTGGCGTCGGCCCCATTTGTGGCTGCAGCAGACACTATTGGTGCCCCGCCCTGGACGTGTGGGTGGCCCTCCTCTGTCAGGCCCCGCTGCCTCCTGCCTGAGGGCCTGCTTGCTGCAGTAGCTGCTCGGCCTGCACTGGGTCCCGGGAGCACACCTCACCCAAGGATGTATGGAAGCTGGTGGATACATAACCCACCCTTCTTGCCCCTTGGGATAATTCTGGGACATGTTCCCTACGACTTCCAGAATTCCCCAGCAACACCGACCCCATCAGCCCACGCGGGCACCTGCTCATCTTGCACTTGGACGGACCTTCCCGCCTCCCTTGCCTTCCCAGTACTTCCTGGAGTCATCTCCCAGGCAAGTCACTTGTCACAAACCCTTGTCTCAGGGTCTGCTTCTATAGAAGCTCAACTCAAGACAGTGGCCAACCCAGGGCTTGCTCCACTTGCGGCCCTCATGCCCAGGGTCCTTGACACCCACACGGGGTGGAGGCTGAGCCTGTGCTGTCACTGAACCTGGGCCCCAGCACAACCTCAGTCAGCAATGCGGCTCATTATGAGCAACAAACTTGGTGCCCCTGAGCCTTTTGAGGATACCATATGTGACAGATGTGACAGGCCACCTTCCAGTATGGTAGCCATGGTGACACTTGAGCCCACTGCAAGGCAGGCTTGGGGCTGAGGGACTGCTGCACCCCTCTGGCCTGGATGTCCGTGGGCTGCCACCATACAAACTCCTCTCGCCACCCCTCCTCTGCAGCCCATGGGGCCTCCTGTGATGGGGACGCCTTCGGGTGAGAAGCATATTTCATCTTTGCCTTGACCCTCCGGAAGTACCAGCCGCTGGTAATCCAGCACACGCCCCTGGGAGGGGCTGTCTGTCTAACAGTGACCCACGTCCTCTGAAGATAGCTCTGCCCACGGTTGGCACCAGATGGTCCGTACTCTGTGACTGCCACCCGCCCATCGGGGAGATGGAGCTGTTACAAGAAGACTCCTCCCAGGAATTGAAAATGTGACATGGAAAGACATTGAGACAGTAGCCCTGTAGCTGAGACACATTTCAGGAACTCTCTAGAGAAAGATCCAAGGACTTTTACTGCTGCCTCTGGAGCTGCCCACGTCCTGCCTTTCCCAGTCAATCTTCCCTCTGAGTCTATAAAAAAGAATCACCTGCGTTTCCTCAAATGGCACCCACTCTTTGTTTTTAGCTGAAGCTACCCAAATTTGTTTTATTTGTGGTTGTTGTTGGCAATGATTCCCTCCCCTCCAATTAACAAATACAGTCAGCTCCATCATCAGTAAGTTCTCTGTGTTCGTGGGATCCCAAATGCCTGGATCTGACTACTGAGCCGCACTAAGGCCCCTGTTTTGCAAGGTATTGCTCAGAGTGCTTCCTGGCTGCGTCTGCTTGTCTGCGGTAAGCTGTGCCTGCTCACTAACAAACAGCCAAGAGGGAGAAAATCCTGTGCACTGAGGAATACTTCCCTGACATCTCTCCTTTCATAAACCCAATAGTCTGCCAACTTGGCATGAGCTTGTGGCAGTCAATGCATGCTTCCTAACTACAGTGACCGATTGGTTCATTGTTCAGAATAGTCACTGCCGCATCCTATGAGGCTCCTCCTTGTCTTTCCCTCCATCCTGAGCAATTATGTATCCCCACATCATTAATGTCCCACATGGCCATGCATCTAGCTTTGGCCAATGGAATGGGAGTGGGAGTGGCAGGTGTCACTTCCAATCAGAAGCTTTGAGAGCAAGCATGTGATTGGCAACCTCTCTTTTGCTCTCTGCCACTGGACTTGCAGCATCCCCGATGGAGGCTGCTCCTTTGGCCCTAGAAAAAGGTAAGGTGACAAAGAGCTGAAGCTGAACCATGGTTACTATGCAGCATGAACGAGAAAGAAACGTGTCTTGTTGGAAGCCACTGAGATTTGGAGATCATCAGCCTAAGATGACTGATGCAGAAACTGACAGTGGAGGAAGTGTGCTGCCAAACCCTGAAGTATGGGACACTGACTTTGGGGCCAGAGGGGGGTGGGTGAGGGAACCATCACTGGAACCTGGAAAGGTGGTGACCTCTTCTATGCAGCTGTGAGACACTGGGCAAACATGTCACCAGTGATATCTTGGTAGACCACTAACATGGCAAAGGAGCCTGTGCCATGGATGAAGAGCATGCCCTTGGTCACCATCAGCTGTGTTGACAAGGTACTGCAATGCACAGAGGTCAGGAAAAAAATGCACGTGTAGCATGGCCCAGAAATGTGTGTTATTTATTATAAGCCACTGAGGCTACACTGGAGCATAAGGAAGGATGAATTGACAGCCATTTTGTTAAGCTCCCTGCCCAAATCATCACACAAAAATAGAACTTCAAAATGGGATGCATGCTCTTAAAAGCACAAGGGACTTTGGGCATAGACACCACGGCGACTTGATTTAATGAGGGGAGTGAGAAGAGGGTGATCCAAGAGAGACTTGCTCTGAGTCCAGAGTGCTCTGCCTAGACTCAAGTCTATTAGCTGCATGCCTAGAAACAGTCTACACAACCATTCATTCTCTCAATCTACTCATCTGTAAAAGCAGGGGCTGACAACACTGCCACCCTTATGGGGGTGTTGGGGGAATTATATGGAATGATTCATACTCAGTGTTAGCTGTTAGTGACACCATCATGACATCTGTCACTCTCTATTAGATTCCAAGTTCCCGGAGGGAAGGGACAGTGTTTGTTTTGCTCACCTTGGTTTCCCTATTATCTAACCCACTGCTTGACACGTGACATATACTCAAAATCTATTAGTTGATTACATTAATGTATTAATCAATTATTCCAGGGATCCTTGAACTCCAGCTCAGAAACACCCAGGCTTACTCCCTGTTGACTGTCTCATATCCCATTCTCTCTGTACAGTTTGGACCATTATCTTGGACACCACTCTGTGGATATACAGCCCTGTGGATTAATGGCTTGGCTAGAACAAGGTATCTCCAAAGGATAAGATTCTTAATATTTGCCCCCAGCATTCAGTCTGTGCCAGGTCTAAGCATTACCTGGCCCCCAGAAGAAATGAGGAGGCTCAGTCGCTTGCTGGTATATGACAGTTATCCTGCACTGCATTAAAAAAAGCTCAGAATATTCCCAGAGAGAGATGTATATGCGTGTGTGCATGTGTGTGTGTGTGCAGATACCTTAACATATGGTCAGTGTGGAATCTGGACCTACCAGCAATCTCAGTGAGCAGGAAGATATGGGAAAGAGCATAGTAATAAAATGTACAGGTTAAGATCCAGTAGGGAGAAGTCAACCCAGAAAAATGGAGTTCATATGGATGAAATAATGTGCCTGATTTTAATCTGCAAATATAAATCTCTCTATTATACTTGTTCCAACACCATCTCCATCTCCATCTTCCTAGTTCCTAGAAAAAATATAACCAGCTTTACTGGGGAAAAAAGCCCCAGATCATGTCTTTATTGGAAGTTACACACCACAGATAGCAATGCCAGATGGATTGCACCGTGGCAGAGAAAGTGTTGGAAAACTAAGACCACTCTTATTTGGGATCCCTTTTCCTGCCATACCACAAGATAGGCACTCAATAAATATCTCTGAATGAGTGCACGAAAAAAATGAATGGAATAATACAAAGTGAACATGATAGGCCCTTGAGATATGTTACAAAAATGGACACAAATTTTTCCCCACCTTACATGCAAACCCTGTAGCTTTGCAATGTGACCCTGTAGCTCTTCCCTTCAAAGGTTGGAGTCAATTTCTCTCCTCCTTGAGCCTGGGCTTGGCTGTGTGACTTACTTTGGCCAGTGCAATTTCCATAACAAATGTGACACAGCAGAGATCTGGAAGGCACTCATGCATTTGGCCTAGCCTTCAAGGACACGAGGTGGAGGTGACACTCTCCCCTGTAAAGATCAGACATCAGACAGCACCACCCTCTGCCCACTTTGTCCTTCTCGCCCAAGTACCCGTCAGTCTGCCACGTCCATGAGGGTCTTTGGCATCGGGCACAGCTTCCTCTATATCACACTGGACAACACACAGAGTCTCAGTCAGTGATGTCCCCTGCACTGTGGCTTCCATTTGGAGGGGGGTCTGTGCTTTCTCTGAGCCACCCACACCCAGACCACAGCTCTTAGTGCTCCAAACTGCTCTGCCTCTGAAGTCTAGTCCTCTATTACCCAACTCTCACCCAACCAGCTTGCTATGGTTTGAATGTGTCCCCCAAAGTTCACGTGTTGGAAACTTGATCCCCAGTGCAGCAGTGTTGGGATGTGGGACCTAATGGCAGGTGTTTGGGTCATGGGGGCTCTACCCTCATGAATGAATTAATGCCATCATGAAGGGAGTGGGTTCCTTACAAAAGGATGGGTTCAGTCCCCTCTCTCGCCCTCCCATCTGCCCTTCCTCTATGAGATGATGCAGCAAGAAGGCCCTTGCCAGGTGACGGCACCTTGATATCGGACTTCCATCCTCCAGAACCATGAGCCAAGAAATTTCTGTTCGTTAGAAGTTACCAGTCTCAGGTATTCTGTTATAGCAGCACAAAACTGACTAAGACACACCTATTGATCTAGATTACCTGCTCTCTCTCTTCTCAAATGCCTGCTCACCACCTAATTAAGACCTTTGGAATAATCACCTTTTTTCTTTCCATGCATACTTACAGCTCCCTTCTGACCTTTCCCTAGAAAGGCTATACCGAATTTCCCACAACCATCCCCCTGCAAACAGCTTCAAGTCTTTAATTCCTTATCCTTTCTGCTTTCCACACCCTGTAAGCCCCACCTCTATACCCTCGTTCCCCTGCTCCACACCTGTTCCCTGGATGCTGGCACTACCAGAGGGAATTGATGGAACTGGGCAAATTAAATGCGCCACAAACTCATGGTCTTCAACTTCTGTTGGGCATCTTCGCGTGCCCTAGTATTCCTCCTCTGGGTGCCTGGTCAGCATCTGAGCCACTCCCACTCAACAGGATTTCTAAATCTTCTCTCTCTCCTGTAACTTCACCTGCAAGACAGCCTCCCGAACCTCCCTCCATCCTGCCTCCAGGCCTCAGTGGAAGAAGTTCCTTCCTGTAGTCCACGACTAACTCCACCTATCCTTGCCCCACCCCTACCCCCCGGGATGTTGTTTCCTTTATTGCTCCTCTCTATCCATACATCAGATCTCCATCTCTACTGATTTCTTCCCCTCGGCCTCAAAACATGCTCCCTTATTGCTTTCCTTATAAAGCAAATCCAAGTACACACCTCCTGTCAATCCCACACCCCTTCTCTTCTGAGGGCCAGGCCCTCTCTCTCCATCCCTTCATAGTAAACCGTGAGGAAGAAGAGTGTATACTGGTCAGCTCCACTTACTCACCCACTTCCTTAGACAGAGACTCTCTTCCCACCATGTCCTCCCAGACAGCCCAGGGCCACAGCACGCATCACAGGGGCCATCCTGTGGCTCCCAGAGCAGGTGCCAGGGTGAACCTTGCCACCACAGAAACCTCCAGAAGGGGTGAGAAGGTGAACACTGCCTCATTGCATTTTGTGATCATCACTTAAAAAGCTTTAGTTAATTTTCCATTTATTTAGTTATTCCTTTATTCAATGTGTATTTGTTAAGCACTATAATGCCTCAGGCAAATATAATTAGGCTATTTCTGAGTACGTTCCAAGGATGCTAAAGATACTGCAGAGATGTAAATCTATTCTGCAGCCCAGTTGTGCAAGAATTGAGACCAGAAAGTCCTTTTTCTTGCAGAAAAAAATGTTATAAAATTTTTCTTTTGAACGTGTGTCCTTCACCCAAGCCAACCTCCACTCCCACACATGTTCCTGCATTTAATACTGTATTTTGGAGAAAGAAAAAGATAAAGCTATTCTGGTGATTGATTTAGAGGGCCCAGCTCTGCTTAAATTCCTAGTATATTAACACACTGCTAACCTCAAGGACTCCACTAAAGCTCTACCCTGGCACAGCTGATATACAGTAACAAAAACAGATTTCACTAAAAGCATCTGGGACAAAGGCAATGTGGTGACAATGAAGTTATTTGGGAAAATTAAATATAAGAATCCACTTATGCCCATGATATATTCTGAACATATCTCCTTAGGAACTTTCTTGAAATAGATAAGCATATCCTTAAGCTGCCCTGATGTAAACAACATTCAGATGTCCACACTCAACGCTACCAGCCATTTCCAAATCTCTGAGCCTGTTTATTTATACTCCTTCTTTCTCAAATTCTTAACTAGGTGTCCAGGGGACTTTGGAAATGCATGGGGATGTTTTGGTCCCATACTAACACTGGTGGTCAGGGTCCAGAAATGGTCAGCATCCTACACTGAACAAGACAGTCCCACACAATCAAGAACTGCCCCGTGCAAAATGTTGGTGACACCCTACTAAGAAACAGCAAACACCAAGGGGCAGCCAATCAAGCAGCCCACTTCTTGAGGGCCTACATTTGGTGCTAGGGACGTGAGAGCACTCACAGAAACCATGGGGAAAGCTCCCCACTTCCTGCTCCAAATGAAAGCAGAAGTGTTTTCAGGGAGGGCGCTGTACTAGGCTATTCAGGAGATAGAATGTTTTCAATGTCTACTCTGTCGCCGGCTTGCAGTTTGTATCCTGGACTCTCCTGGGTGCAGTTCTGTAAGACCATCTTGAGTGGGGGAGTGAGTTGCAGAAAGCTGCAAGGGAAAACACCGGTAAAAGAAGCCCTGCCAACAGGAGAACCCCTGGGGTCTGAGGAGTTTCTGTTTCTCTTCCCTAGGGGTTGGGTCAGATGGAAAAGCAGACCAGCTTCACGTGCCATCAAGACCTGGTGGCAGGAGAGGCACCGATGGAAGGAGGTGCCCCCACTCCTGCCCGAGCTGTGCCCAGAGCCACTGGCTGGTCATGAAGAAACATGATCAAGGTCTGGCTTCCATCCTAGTATGAGAGGGCACATCTCTCTAGTGCCTATCCCCAGGGCTCCAGGAAAAGATACCAGGTCTGAAAGAAGAGGTATAGATCCCACCAGCTCTGATCTTGACCAATAATAACTAACACTAACACTAATGGCAATTACCATACATCGATCGAGGGCTTCCTGTGTGCCAGCCATGATACTAAGCATCCTGTGTATAGTTGACCCCTGAACAATGCAGCAGATAGGGGCGCCGACCCCCTGTGCAGTTGAAAATCCACATATAACTTTTGATTCTCCAAGACTTAACTACTAATAGCCAACTGTTGACCAGAAACCATACTGATAACATAAACAGTTGATTGACACATATTTTATATGTTATATGTATTATACTGTATTCTTACAATAAAATAATCTAGAGAAAAGAAAATGTTAATAAGAAAGTCATAAGGGAGAGAAAAAGTATTTACTATTCATTAAGTAGAAGTAGATCATCACAAAGGTCTTCATCCTCAATGTCTTCCTCCTCTCCTGAGGAGGAAGAGGAGGGATTGGTCTTGCTGTCTCAGGGGTGGCAGAGGTGGAAGAAAATCCGTGTATAAATGGACCTGTGCAGTTCAAACCCGTGTTGTTCAAGGGTCAAATGTATTTCTCCATTTCATCCACACAAAACCTCTTCAAGGTAGATGGTTTTACTCCCATTTTACAGCCGAAGAGCCAGGCTTTGGATGAGGGCTGGGAGTGGGCAAAGCCAGTGTGCCTAGGTCTTTGTGAAGAAGACTGCCTAGGCCTTTATTTACTGAAAAATCCAACAACCTTATTAATAGGTCCATTAATTAACCAGAGGAGCACTGAGCCGCTACTCCGTGCCAGGTAGTACACTAGGGATACAGTGGAGATAAACAAGACCCTTGCCCTCAGGGAACTTACCAGCTAGTGGTGGAGAAAGACTATCAACAAGTAAACAAATCCATATATGATCACAAATATGAGAGCTGTGATGGAGTTAGACAAGGTACAGAGATCCAAGAACAATAAGTTAGAGCACCTTAGACAGGACGGTCAGGAAAGACTGCCTGGAGGAAGTGGGTCTGGGGCCGAGGCCACAGGGATAAGAAGAGGGAGAAAGGAAGCTGGGGCTTTGGCCCTGGGAAGCTGAGACTAGAGGTCTCCCAACAGGGAGAGACGCTGTCCCAGGTCCCCAGGGGAAAGTGGAGCACCCTAAAGGCAGGAGGCATGTGCAGCGAGCCCTCCTGAGCTGAGAGACAGCTTGCGTCCTCACCGGGGTGGATGGGGAAGGGCAGTGTGGATTGAGTGACGTTTTCAAATCTCCTCCAGCCCAGTCTCGGGGACCTGCTATAAGAACTTTCAGGGAGAAAACTGCAAAATAGACTCAGTTTTCCTCTAGGTTCTAAGCGGAAGAGCATGCTGGGTGGTTGACTAAGTCCGTGACTCCTCCTTGTACTCTCAGCGCAGACTTTACTCATCAGCAAGCGTGCACTGCACCCCGCCGGGTGCCCAGCCATCATCACGCCACACTGCGGGCTACTGTCCTGCCTCCGACCTGAGAACTTTCCAAGAGCAGGGGCCACCTGTTTAAACTAGGGAGGTAGTATCAAGTCATGGCTCTGAGCATAAGCCCTGTAGTTAGGCAACCTGGGTTCTGAGCCAGCTTCCACCACTCGTTAATTGTGTGACCTTGAGCAAGTTACGTAGCTGCCAGGAGCTACAGTTTCCTCCCCTGTGAAAATGGGGTAATAGCACTGCCTAATCCAAAGGGCTGCTGAGGATATTAACTGAGCTTATACACACAGAGCATTTAGAAAGATGCCTGGAAACAGTAAGCAATAAGTGCAAGCTATCTTTAATCATCATAAATGTTTGTTGAGAGATTGATCTAATTTGAACACGAGACCAACATTACTGAGCCCAGTTCTGTGCCAGACCTGGTGTTGGGCACATGCAGGTTTGTTACTTCCTTAAACTCTTAGCACCTGCTCCTATCTTACTGATTAGGAAGCTGAGGCTCAGAGAGGTGAGGTGACTTATCAGAGAACCCAGAGCCAAGTCAGGATCTAAATTTAGCTCCTCTGTCCCTAGGTTCGGGGACCTGTCTCCAAGGCCAGAGAGGCGTGGGGGTCATAAAGCTCTCCAAAGAGTGGTGGCGGAGGGCAAGAGACTCACTCAGCCTGTCAGTGAGCCTGAATGCCGGGCCACTGCGGCGCTGCTAATGACTGCTGCTTCCCGCCTATAGGAGTTTAATAAAAGTCATGCAAGACTTGCTGTTTACAACTCTAATTGTAGAATTTGGACATGAAGTGAAGAACATATCATGTGGAATGAATAACAAATCAAGCGGCTCCGTTTTTAGCACTGACGCTGCGGGAGCTGCCCAGAGTTCACCATCCCTCGCTACAAAGATGGGGTTAACAACTGCAGCAACGACGGCAACTGCGTGCCTAACACATGCCTCCGCTCCCTCCCTGTCTGCCCGCACCCCAACCCTGGGCTGGTGGGTCCAGGCCTCCAGCTCTGCCTCTCTTGTGCAATTTCCAAAAGAGAAATGGAGATGAGTTGCTTTCCAAAAGCGGAGTGGGAAACCGGCTGGGTGCTCAACTTGCCCAGAGAACAGGGACCAGCTCCAGGTGGTGGGAATCAGGGCTAACTGCAGGCAGGTTCCAGCAGGTGGTTGCGATGGAGAGGGAGCCCTGGGACAGTCACCTGGGCCGTGGTAGAATCTAAGGGAGGCTGTGCTGGTAGACACAATAGTGCTGCAGTCAGCCCTGCCCTTCCCAGCCTCCGCCCTTGGAGTGGGCGCTCCTGGGTGTGAAAGAGCAACACCTGTGTCATGTTCTAGGCCTCCTGTCCTACATCCACCACCTCTTAGGGCTGAGATTTGGGTGCATCTTTATATCTTTGAGCCTAAATGGGGATAAGCTGGCAATGTGGTTTAAAGAGTAAATGAATTGGCATGTTGAAAGTGTCTAGCAGAGACTGACACATAGTAATTACATGTGCATGTGTATATGTATGTGTATACATACAGAAGTATATGCATAAACACATACTACATAAATATATATTAGTAGAGTAAAAAATAATATAATGACCTATAGTTAAGTAGCATTTACTATGAACTAAGCTTTAAGTTACAGCCATTTGAGGCAAAGAGAAATTAAGTATCCTGTCCCAAGTCACAGCTAGTAAGTGGCAGAGCCAGGATTCACACCCAAGTGGCCCCAACAGGGGCCCGGCAAGGGCAGTTCACCTCCTTTCAGCAGCACTGTAAGGAAGGAGTGAGTTGCAAGCTGGATTATTGAAGCAACTTATTCACTCATCACTTTCTGGTGGGCAGACAGCGAGAAGAGTACGTTGCTGAACTCTGGGTCGCAGGCAGGATGCACTAGGCTCCTGGTCTCCACGGACGCCTCAAAGGGCTGCAGGATGCAGAAGCCACTCCAGCCCCAGGGCCTCTGGAGGGGTGACTGCAGGTGCTCAGCTCGACTCTTCCCAGCCTCTGATGTCCCCCTTCTTTACCCTTGGAGAAATCGCTCTTGGCTGTGACATAATGACACCTACGAGCACGTGCGAGGCACCAAGCAGGTGTCATTACAGACAGGCCATCAGGACCCTCACAATAATTCAGGGAAGTGCCTGATTTCACAGATTAGAACCTAACTGGGGTTGGAAAGATCAAGTCACTTGCCCCATCACACATGGGGTATGCTCCCAGCCTGCTGGCCCTCCGCTCACGCTCTTTCCACCTCATCACGCCACAGGCAGGAGCTGAGGGGTGGCCGCCCAGAGGGCACAAGACAGCAGGGCCATCACAGGGCCAGCCCTGCATCGCCTGGCACCTGCGGAACGGGGGGGCCCTCGAGCTATGTGAGCCAGCAGCTCAGAGGACAACAAGGGAATAGATCCAAATAACCCTGGATCAGTCCTCAAATGATGCAGACCTGGAGGTGATGAGCCAAAGCCTCAGGACCGCATGAGGCTCCCCCAAACCATAACCCGCAGGGGCCCACCATCACCATTCACTAGGCAGTGCCTGGGTGATACAACCACACACCGCGGAGTCGTGGAGGGCACATTTAATGACATCAGAGCCAAGAAATAAATTCAGGGAAGTTTTCAAAAAACTGCAAAGCCACTCAGTTCTCGGCATGCTTATTCATTTATAGACAAAAAAAAAAAAAAATCACAGAAAAGTGAAGAAATCTGCCAAAGGCCACAGAGAAATAGCTAGCCTTTTGAATTTTTGGCCCACAAAGCGAAACTTTTGCAGTTGTCTCTGAGATGCTGCGTGGAAGGTCTGAGGGTGCAAGCACGATCCACGAGAGGCCTTTCATGGCCCTGCCGCTGTCGGGGTGTTGCCAAGCAGGGGAAGGGCCATGGCGTCATGGAACGTGTCTCCAGGTTAAAAAAGAATGCTTCTTTTATCTCAGCTCTAATCTTTATGCTGTGAGTCAAAGCACTTCCTGGAGCATCAACATGGCAGCTTCAGTGTTTCAAAAACTTTGGTAAAGTCCCTTTCATCTTTCTTCTCCTGCAGCCAAGAATTTACCTTCCCATAGGAAAAGCACTTTTTCCCCCCTGTGTCTTTTACGGTCTAGGAAATCTAGGCAGAAAGAACGGGAGAAGTCCCCAGACCCTGTCTTGTCCCCCTCTCTCCCTTCCTGGGTTGATGGGAAGGTGTTTGGGGGCAGTAGGTTGCAAGGTTTCATTGCATGTGATTATCTAAGTGCCTGCCTCCCTCTCCAGAACAGGACACCCCTCAGGACAGGAAGCTGGGCAGGGCTGCCTCTCCTTCTCACAATTCTGGGCATAAAATAATAGTCAATGCGTGTTTGTTGAATGAACAAATGAGTGACTGAGTGAATGAGTGAGTGATTGAATACAGAGTCTGTGGGGAGACCCCATTATTGTATGTTTCCCATAAGAAGGAATTTTCCAGGCTATTACACTAATTAGGGCTAATATTCTCAGTTATTTGGGGGATTGCTTGAAATTTGCTGCTAATTTAAATAAAATGGTTACGTTTACACATTAGCCAATTAGCACGCTTCTCAGCAGCTGCACCTTGCTAATTGGATTAGTGACACCATGCTTTCTTCTATCTAGGGCCTTATCCGAGACCTGGGAACATCACTATGTCAGAGTGAACTTTTAAAATGACATTGAAGCAGAATGCCCTAAAGGGTTTAAACATGGACATGAAACCTTCGGGCCGACCCTAAGCCGTCTTTGGGCCACTCTGGGTCTCACCGCAAGTTGCTCTGATTACAAAACCATTCCTATCACCAGCCCAAACTTGCTCTTCTAGGGAAATTAAACATCTCAAAGTATGAGGACTTCATGAAAGATAACCTATCAGAGATCTGATGAAGGAGCAAATGGAGCAATGGAGGAGGAATTGGACGTCAAAACACTGCACGCTTCCTAGTCCCGTCTTTGCCAGTAATGTCTGATGTGACCTCACAGGAGTCAACTCGAGTTCCAGACATCATTTTCCTATATGTCAGAGGTACGATTGATGCAGAAGGTGTCTAAGTTCTCGTGACAGAGATAGGCCTCCTGAGCACACAGAAAGCCATCACCTGCCAGCTCTCTGCAGCCAGGCAGATGCACGTCACTAGGACTGGCCCGTGATGCGCTAGAGAAAGTGACATGAGGCGCTTTTCAGCTGAGACAGTAAAAATCAGATTTCCAGTCACACACTTCCCCTTTGGTGGTACCGTGGGTTAAATTGTATCCCCCAAAACTCACAGGCTGCAGTCCTAACCTCGGGTATCTCAGAATGTGGCCTTTTTTGGAAATAGAGTCATTGTAGATGTCACTAGTTAAGTTTGGATGAGGTCATGCTAGAGTAGGGTGGGACCTTAATCCAACACATGGAGCATCCTTATGAAAAGGGACACAAAAAAGGCCACATGAAGAGTGGAGTTATAATGCCACCAGCCAGGGAGCCACCAGCAGCTCGGATAGAGGCTGGAACAGATCCCTGCCAAGGCTCTTTGAAGGGAGCATGGCCCTGCTGACAATTTGATCTTGGACTTCTAAGCTCCGGAGCCGTGAGATGACCAACTCCTGTGGTCGAAGCCACTCTGTCTGTGGTACCCTGTTATGGCAGCCCTAGGACACCAATGAAGGGGGAAAGGTCATATGGTCAAGCTGAGTCACTGAGTCACTAATGGTCTGGAGAGCCCTCAACTTTCACCAAACTTTGTGAAAAGACTAATAAAAAAAAATCTAAAATTGAGAAATAAGGCCAAAAGGGAGGGGCTAGGTAGCCTGTCCTTTGATGTTATACTGAGGCATTAACAGGCGCATCCACGAGTATGTAATTTTCCAAGAGAATGTACCTGTTTAACTTCGCTATTTACCTTTTGATTAGCCCCCAGACACTAGGAGTTATGCGCTAACTCCTAGATTTCTGCCTGGATAGAAAAAAATCACATGAAAGGCTATAATTTTATTTCCCTGTAGGACATTAACCACTTTCGTACCTCATGTATCCATTTTATTTTAACATTCTTTCTTTAGAAAATGCCTGCTACAGATGCTCAGCTCTTCAAAGGCGCTCAGCGCCCGCTGAACCACCGAACGAGGCGGGCAGGAGGGAGCGGGCGGCCTCCAGTCCTGCCCGCTTGACCCTCCCCTACCTTCACCGAGCTTGGCCATGGCTGGCAACCGTCCAAGTCGTGAAGCACAAACGTAGCCACATATTCAACGCTCAAGAGCAGGGGTCCTCCAACTATGGCCCGCAGGCCACATGCGCCCCCCGAGGACATTTATCCAGCCTGCCAGGTGTTTTTGCCGGCCGCTGCCTGTCCTGCTTAGCAGTGGACTCGTCCGGGCCCACAGTGCGCATGTGTGGAATGTGCGCTGCACTCTCCAACGGCCCTTCGATGGTCTGAGGGACAGTCAACTGGCCCCCTGTTTAAAAAGTTTGAGGCCCCCTGCTTAAGAGAGAAACAAGTTCCAACCTTGGCTCCTGTGAAGACTTCAGGAGTAGAAAATAGAGGACAGTCTGTCTCTGGCGCTAGAAGGCAGCTGCATAAGGGCAGTGGATTTTTTTCTGGATCATCACTGTCTCCCAGGGCCAAAAATAGTATCTGGCATGTGGTAGGCCCTCATTGATTTTTAAATTTTTTTAAAAAAAATGTAATGAATTTAAAAGTCATAGAATTCCAGGATGGGCATACCCTTAGAGATGTCTTAGCTCAAGAGCCTACGTGATGTAGACACTCTTCGTATTGTCCCTGGAACCTGCCAGACTTGGCGGGGCACTGATGACAGAGAAATCAATGTCACCAGTGAGCCAATGAACTGGGAAGAGTTTCCTTATACTCAGCCAAAAATCTGTGTCCTTACAATTTGGAAGGAGTTTTAATGTCCCCCTTAAATCTGTTCTTTTCTAGGCTAAACAACTCCTATTCTTTTAGCTCAAGGATACAGTCTTGAGTCTCTTTACCAATCCAGTAATAATAATAATAATATTAATAATAGTCAACATTTAGTAAATAATGACTGTCTACTAGATTTCATTGTCTAAAAGCTTTCTGTGCATCCATTTATTTAATCCTCATAATGAACCTACAAAGTAGGTACTATTATAAATACTGAACTTTTGTCCAGTGATCCAGATAAGATTGTAAGTATTAGAAAGCAGGGAGGGAATTTACATAAAGACCAACTACTTGTGACCTGGTCACGTTGGCTCATATTAAAAAAAAAATGTAAATCCTTTAGACTTAAAAAAAAAAAATAACATGGAGATGTTCTGAGCTGAAAACCCCAGTGCTCAACCTTAATAATCAGAGAAATGCAAATTAAAACCACAATGTGTTAGCACTATACACTGCATGTGCCACCTCCAATGGGAAACCAAACCAAAGAGACCACTCTGTGCCAAGTCGACTGTGCCTTATCCACCTGCTCCTTCCGTCCCCACTGCCCCCAGGGCAGGAGGTAGTGGAGATCCAAGCACCATGGCCTCAGAACTTGCCCCCAATTCCCCAAGTGTCTCTGGGGGCCTGAAGCCCTGGGGATTTATTTCCTCTCTGCCCAGGGTAGTCCTGGTCCTGAGGGTAGGACAGAGGGGGTTTGGAGCCTTGGGCCTTTGCTAGGCCCACGTGGGCCTTCATGCCATGGACCATGGACGGAGAATGTGCAGTTATTTATTTTGTGTACTCAGTTTGTAAATGTATCCTTTGTGTTCAATAGACAGGCTGCCTCCTCCACAGGGAAGGCGCCTATTCATTCTGACAAAAAAAAAAAAAAAAAAAAAAAAAAAAAAAAAAAAAAAAAATATATGCTATGGCTATAATTTAAAATACAGATAATACCAAATGTTGGCAAGGATGTAGAACAACTAGAACTCTAATATAAAGCTGATGGGTGTAAAAATTGGTACAACTTTGGAAAACTGTTTGGTAGTGTATTGTTTGGCTCAGGCTGTCAATAAAATACCATAGTATGGGTGGCACAAATAACAGGAATTTATTTTTTCACAGTTCTGGAAGCTGGGAAGTCCAAGATCAAGATGTTGGCCAATTCGGTTTCTGCTGAGGGCCTGCTCGTGGCTTGCAGATGGCTGCCTTATCACTGTGCCTTTCACATGGCAGAGAGAGCACTGGCAAGCAAGCTCTCTGGTGTCTATTCTTATAAGGATACTATCAGATCAGGGCTCCACCCTATGACTTCACTTAACCCTAATTACCTCCTTACTCCAAACACTACCAGGGTCAGGGTTTCAACGTATGAATTTGGAGGAGGGGCACAGTGCAGTTCATAATGTTCTGCCCCTGGCTCCCCAAAATGTATGTCCTTAGGGCATGCAAAGTGCATTAATTCCATCCCAATATCCCCAAAGGTTTTCACTCATTCCAGCATCTACTGTAAAGTCCAAAGTCTTACCTAAATATCATCTAAATCAGGTATGGGTGAGACTGAAAGTACAATTCATCCCAAAGAAAAATTCCTTTCCAAATGTGAGCCTGTGCGATTAGACAAGTTATACGCTTCCAAATCCAACTGTGGGATAGGCATAAAATAGCCGTTCTCCTTCCAAAATGAGAAATTAGGGTGAAGAAAGAGTGATGAGTCCCAAGCAAGTCCAAAACCTTAGCAAGGCAAGTTTCATTAGATCTTAAGGTTTGAGAATAGTTTTCTGGCTCAATGCTCTGCCTTCCAGGCCCATTGGGGTGGCCATGTCACTTCATGGCTCTGTGGGGTAGCCCTACCCCCTGCACCTGTGGTGGCAGTGGCAGCTCTGATGACCCCTGAAATGCCTCAGCATCATTCTCCCCTTTTCTTGAGGAAGAGTGCACATTTGTAGCCAAATAGCTCCATGGCCTGCATTGGTCCTATAGGAACCAAGGCCAACAACCTTCCTTCATTCTGTCCCACCTTCTCTTCCCCTTTAGTTCAAACTGGCAGTGCCTCTATGGGTGTAATCTCCTCTTTATTCCTGGCTTCTGTTGGGATGGCTAACTAAATCCATGAGTCACACCCTTAGCGTTCTCTTCAGAACAAGCTTTCACATTTTTTTGCAATGTGGATAGGCTGAGAATTTTCCAAGACTTCAAGGGATGGTTAAGTGAGGTCATAAGGGTAGATCCCTGATCCAGTAGGATTAGTGTCCTTATAAGAAATAGACACTAGAGGACTCATTCGTGCATGCCATTGCCCTCTACCCTACATGAGGACACCCAAGAAGGTGGCCATCTGCAAGCCAGGGAGAGAGCCCTCACCAGAAACTGAATTGGCCAGACCTTGATCTTGACCTCCCAACTCCCAGAACTTTAAGAAAATAAGTTTCTGTGTTTTAAGGCACCCAGCCTGGGATATTTTGTTTTGGCAGCCCGAGCAAACTAATACAGGTAGTATCTACTAAAAGTGAACATATGACCCAGCAAGCAATTCTACTCATCGGTATAAATCTAAAAGAAATGAATACATATGTGCACCAAAAGACATGAGCAAGGATGCTCATTGCAGCAGAATTCATGATATTTCCAAATTGGCAATAGTCCAAGTATCTATCAGTAGTAGAATAGAGAGTGAATTATGATATATTCATAAAATGGAATACTACATAATAATAAAAAAGAAACAATTACAACTACATATAATAGCAAGGATATATTTCAGAAATATTATAAAAGAAACCAACATGAGAAAGTATATACCATTTGATCCTATCTATATAAAATTCAAAATCAGGCAGCAATACTCTTTTTCTTGAGCAATACTCTTTTTCATGGTGACATGGGTGTGTCCATTCATTAAGCTGTACACTTATAAGTCTATTTCTGTATATATACTATACTTCAATAAAAAGTTTGCATAGATAATCACCCATTAAAAATGCTGCACCATTGTAACAATGAAGAATGATTTGCCACACTGGGTGGTGTGGAGAGAGCATGATCTGCTGATCTGCAATTGACCAGCCAGTGATGTCAGAGCAGCTCGGCCCACAAAAAGGACAAAATGGTAGAGATCACAGCAGGTAATGCCCTGGAAGTCTCACCACAGAGTAACACATAGCATGATATATACTTCAGTTGTGCGTTTCGGCACATAACAGCTCTTTTAAAAACAGAATTGCAATTGCACACATATGCATATCTTGTGTACTGAAATACCTATTTGTAATCATTGTGCACTTCTAGAGTTAAGTAAACTCTGAGAACATTATCAATTCACAACAGGTCAGTCTATGGCATTCTTGCTCAGTGGTTGTCTATTGTACTTTGTTGAACAAACCATTTCTTTTGCATGTGTCTCAGCATCCTCTTTGGGTATCTGAAGCCTATATTGTGAATGGGTAAATTTTAAGAATAACTTATTTTCCTGATAGCTGCCCTTCATTCTCTACTAGGAGATCAGAAGAGCAGGAAAGGAGTCCCATGGCTATAGATTTTGGCCCCAGTTATGATCTCCCGAAGGACAGACCAGAAGACCATTCCAGGGCAAGGAAAGGGACTCTGACATCTTGAGGAACTTGGGGGGGGAACCCTTGGGCTCCCTCCTGCTAGGGAATGGCTTGGCTGCCAGAAACAGGACTGTGATGTCCTATTTACCCCAAAACAGGGTAAATTTTACCCAAAAGAAGCAGGTGTTTCTCTTTAGAAATTTACCCCCTTTCTTCATCCCCAACACAGAGGATCCTGGAATCCTAGCACCCACTCCCCAGCTTACTTCCAGGCAAGGCAGGTGTGGCTACCTGCTCATGAGGATACTTTCTGATGAAAAGCTCCAGAGACCCCTGGTCCCGGAGCAGATACGACACAGTTTAGATATTCTTCCCCATGCCAGGCACTCACAAGCACTCTCCTGTCACAGGCATCTCTTAGAGGACTCACCTGGGGCGTCATCCCATGGCAGATGTACATGATGGGAACATTCTCTGTATCCGGCCCTTGATCAAGACACAAATCTGTCTTCAGGGAATTCTGCAGCTGAATGTCAGAGGAGAGGCGGCCAAGACAAAAATAAAAGAGGAACAGAGAAAGCAAATGCATTAACTCTGGAGAAACAAGAATTCCAATGAGACAGACTCCATTTCCATAATCAGCCCCTTGAACACTACGGAACCAACAAGCACCAGCTTTGCCTTACATAAAGGTGCTGAGAGGAGACGGGCCTCCTTTGAAGGAGAAACATTTACATCTCATTAAACAGTGAGCTGGATTTTGGGAGCTGAGACAATCTGGGCAAAAATAAGAGATAAACGCGCATGTGCACACACAAGATGGTGCTGGTTCTTCACCCTCTCCACTTCTCCAGGGGTGGCACAATGGCCTTCAAGTTTCCCTGAGAGAAGTCTTTGCTCTTGAGCATGGGTGTAGGGGCGCAATTGGCAACATGTTAGCTGTTTTCAGGCCTGGGAGGTCCTCTGGAAGCAGGCCTATTTGCCTCCTGCAGATCCAGCAGTGGCTTGGCCAGGCCCTATGGTGGCCCATCTTGCTGAAGGGCATCCAGAGGTGTCTGGTGGGAGAATAAGAGAAGATGGGGCCAGGGTGGGAGCAGGAGAAGAGAGAGGCACCTCTTCCCCTCACCTATAGGTGCATGTACCCTTCTTGCTTAAGCCCTCTCTTGGCCCTCTAAAGGCACCCTGTAGTCCACAGGGCCCTGCTCACCAGGCACAGCTGAGTAGACCCTGGTGGGCCCCAACCCACAGTCTAGAATGCATTAATAATCATTGCCTTGCTCTCTCTTTCTCCTCTCTTTCTTTCTCTGCAATTTGATCATCTCATCATTTTCTTATCCTGCCTTGGAATCCAAATGGGACCCAGAGACTGGTCAGCTGATGGAGGCAACGAGAACTGCAAGGTCATTTAGACTGGCGTGGGGGATGGGATCTGTTGGGCCATGTTCAAGCAGAGAAAGCTAGGTGCTATCAAGGATGTGTGATGCCCAAGGCAGATGGACTTAGAGATGAGAGAGACCATCCTGCCCTTGCTGGGGCTTTAGTGGCCTCCCAGTGGGAGGGTCCACGTCCACCTGTACCTCAGATCCTGTCCTGTAAGAGAGCTTGTGGTATCTTCATCGCACTCTCACCCTAACTAGAGCTAGCTCAACTGGTTCTCCTCTTAGAAATCAAAGCATTCTGTTTAGAACAGGGGACTGGAGATCGGAATCCAGGGAAGACTAGGGCAGTGGGCCACAAGTGGGCATCTCTTTGGGGGAAGGCCAGAGACAGATAGAGGTTAGGCTTTCGTAGTCCTGATGGCTGTGGAAGGAGTGGAATGAACCCAATTAAGGGGCATGAAATGGACAGATCACCAGAGGCCCACGTGTGCTCTGTGTATACCCTGTTTTTAACAGGGGACAAGGAACAGAGTCAAATTATTTTCTCTTAAGCTTCCTTTCCTCTACTGAGTGATAGCAGCTTAATCCTAAACTTAAAGTTTAGAGATTCTGAAGAAATATCCTATGAACGTGTGCCAATTCCCCAGTAGCATCTATGCAGCAAATTCTCTGTTATAAATCCACCCTCTGCTTGCCTTTGTGGGAAGAGCATGTGTAAACACACTCTGTTCTTGTCCTGCAGCCCACAGAGAGGTGGGTGTCACGTGCAAAGCCAAGCACTGCAACCCATTAGCGAAACCTGTTAACTGATGTTGCAACCAGAAAGGCCCACAAAGCCCTGATGTTAGGCTTGGCTTTCCCCTGGGTTCTCAAAGGCAGCCCCTGGGTG